>CAEFZY010045247.1:0-255755 GCA_903066815.1 Brachyrhaphis roseni
TTTCTCTCGGCACTGTGCTACCTGCTTATATATAGTTATACATATATATATAGATATATGGGTCAACTGATCCTGAAATATGACTAATTAGGAACCTCCAACCAACCTCTTGATGTTAAATGTTATTTATTTGAGTCATAAAGCTGCATTTCTCTACACAAGAATAGACAAATTTGAGATATAATCTGATATAATCCAGGCCACATATGGTAAAAAAACAGCATGAATGTTAGCTAATATGTCTCATGTGCTGTTTAGTGGAACACAAAATGTTTTAAATATTTGTAAGGGGGTTTAGAGAAACACCTGCTGGTTGTTAAATGCCAGAAGTGAACGTATGGAGAGCAGTCGCTGACGGAGCTAAATAAAAACAAACACTTTGAAACAGGAATGTTGTCCACGGGTTTTCAAATGACGGGGCAACGCCGCATTGCCAAGAGTCCAAGCTCAGCATGCCAAAAGCTGAAGACGTGTGACAAGCATGTGATAAGAGGTGAAGGAGCTTCTTGTGTTTTATTCCATGATCTTCCTTCTATGATTTAATGGTCTGCCTTCTATGGTCATAAAATATATGACCAAGATTTATGTGAAACTATGATTTATGCAATTCAATAAATTATTTCAAGACTTTTAAACTGATTTAATTACAGAATCAAACTTATTATTGAAGATTTCTGACTTTAAGAATAATGGAATTTGAGTTTTACAGGCTTGGCTACAAATTTTAATGTTGCATTTCCAGAGTGTGTCCGAGTCAAGACGAATGTCTGGTCTTTCCCTTGACCCTGAGCATGACATTGAAGGAAAAAATAGCTTGTTGAAGCCATGAGGGCAGGTGTGTGTGAAACTGATTTATATCACATTTATATATATCTGTTAGCTAAGTTTGAATGCTTCATTCCTTTACTCAAGAGAAATAAAAATCAGACAAATTCAGGATTACCTAACTATTTTAGGTGATTTCTTAAATTATGCATCAATTATCTTAATCTGCATTGGATAAACCATCAGAAACTATCGCCAAGCAGCTGCAGAAATGAAAATCTACATGATGGCTATCAGTTTATGAACTGTTTGATCCTCTTTATGTGTCGCTAACACGATGACGGACCTTTACCAAAGCAAGATCTACCATCTATCATGTTGATATTACAATAAATAAAAGGATTATTTGGCTTTGATAGACTGCAGCCTCTTAATTACATGTGGGGCAGAGGCCAGTCTGCTCCTTTGAAATTTCTCCGCTCCCTTACGAGTGATAGAAAAGGTCAGAGTTAAATTTTAGTGTGAGGGGAAACGCCAGGACTGAAAACGACACCTGCCCTTTTCCTATTTTCATCGCGTCACACACCACACAGGCCACTGGCATTCAGCGCACGGTGTGAGCTTTCTGAAAAATCTCTTCCTGGGCAAGTGGAAAAAACTGAAACAGAAATAAGAAATTCAAAGAAACATGCCTTTTGTGTTGTCTGAATATACGTCACAATATGGATTCGGGTTCCTCCGTGGCAAAACGTCGACCACTGAGGTGAATGCTCGTTTTAGCCAGAAAGGCTCAAAGGGTATTAGTAAGGAGATACTGCTCTGTAGCTGCTGCCCCTGTGTCTCTGATCAGGGATCACTCTATCTAGGAGCTAATACTGACCTGTAATGTTTCCTTGAACAGGTTGGGATAGATCCAACACATTCATTACATTACAGACAATGGTCAGTTCTGCCTATTTTCAGCTGTTTTGGGGCGTCTTGTCACTTTAAATCCAAATAAGCTGCCTGTAGCCACGCCCTCCTCAACTCAACATTTACAATGGCATGTAAATGTAACTATGCAATCATAGGTCTTTGAAAAGCAGAAGTAGAGCCTTTTACACAACCAACAAGAATGCAGCAAGTAGTTTCTGAATGGTAAGTCACCAACAAAACACTTGTCTTTTCTAGCAGCCATTGTACAGCATCAAACGTGCTATAGCTCAGCTGGGGTTGCTAGGTAACAATGCAGTACCCCTCAATTGTGATTCAACAATTGAGATGTTTTGGAAACGGCTCGTTTTCCAGACACAAAAAAGACATTAAATTTCTGCTAAAAAAATAAAAATAAAAAAAAAAGAAAAAAGCTGGATGTATTTTTAAGCACTTGGGTTGTATTTTAGAAGCAAATGGAAGAATAAAAACGTGCAAAATGTGAAGTTTGCAGCATAGATCTCCTTTAAATTTCTTCAGTTCGGTTTTTCAAAGGTTTTAAGTGAGAGACAGAAAAATAGTAATTTTTACTTGTGAAGTTGACGGAAAAAATCCCACTGTTTTTAAAGAATCTAAAAATATATTATCTATTTGTATTCAGAAATCACCCACCTTAAAAAAATCCAATGCAAAAATCTGTCATTTTGTATCTGTCAAAAATGACAGATTTTGACAGATGCAAAAATCTGTCACTGTGAACACTGATAAACAGAGTTCACAGTGTGTATTTTAATTTTAGCATAGATACAAACATACATGTACTGGAATGGCCTATTCAAAGTTCTGAACAATATCTACTTGAGAATCTTTGGCAAGACTTTAAAACTGCTGCTAGCTGATGCTTCTCATTCACACTGACAATATTCACATCTAAAAATACTTTACTAATCCCAAAGGGAAATTAAATCTGGGCTGTTTGTAAAGCAGAATGGGGGAAATGTACTTAAACCTCTAGATTTAGCATAATCCTAAAGACTTGCAGCTGTAATTAATCAAATACTGATTCTGGGCAGCTTAATAACAAAAGTCCACTTCTGAGATTTTTCTTAGTTAAAAAAAGTTTAAAAACCATCTTTCTCTATTCAACTGCACAAATGTTCTCTACATTGTGTTGGCCTAATCAGATACATGTCAATAAAATGTTTTTAAGTTATGGTTTGTAGAATATGGAAAATGTTAAGGAGTTGAATACTTTTGGAAGGCATAGAGTTCATAAATACAGCTATTTTCTGAAATCAACTAAGTTGTCCTTTGTTTTTATATATATTAAAATGTAAGATTTAAGAAGAATTATCAGGTTTATTTTATAAAAGTGCAACTGATAATCTTCTTGGTTTGATTGTTGTGTTAATATAGTTACAATTTGATTCTACAAGTTTAATATTTTATTTGTGTTTGAGTTTGGTTTGTTCATGTCTCAGCGAATAATAACCAGTTATTGATTATTGCTTTTAAGCTCAGACAGTTAAATATGTCCTGCTCTTTCATATTTCACCAAATATGTGTGAAATGCTATGGGTGGTGATGTTCTTAACAGGAAGCAAACTCTGCTTAAGGCCCCATTCAACATACAGCCCTGGTCTAATACTGCGTTTCAGTTTTACCTGGAACTGGGAAAATCCAACTTCCCAGTCAGAAAATTCAACTGGGAAACTGGGAGCATCTCTGACTACCCCCACTTACAACTTGTGAGGTGGCCGCTCTTTGCACCAGTAGTAGTAAGATGTGGTGGAAAAATGTTTATTTTACCAGACACACATGGAAATGTGAGTCAATGTGATTGCCAGGGCCGACCCAAACCTTTTTGGGGCCCGAGGCAGATTTTTATTTGGGGCACCTCCATACCAACAGATCAACACCAGATGCTTCATTATTCCTAGGCTAGTTTAAATTTGTAACATACCTATTATTGGCATCATTTGTGATTAGCTTACATCATACCGGTTTTAATAAGGCTATTTATTTTAACCTAACAGGAGTAGCAAACTTTAAAATATATTGGATTTTGAAATGCAAAGTGGTATATAAGTGTGCCACATTATTTTAACTATATGAAAGTAACATCTGAAGATCAACACTGAATTTACAGCAAACAAGTTGTTTCACACCTTATATTTCCCTAACACTAGGAAGAGATCAACCTATTACTTGTGTACCAACTTTTTTTAAAAGGTTTTATTGGCTCTAGTGGCATTTATATAGTAGTTAATTGAGAGGAAAGTTGGTAATGAGAGAGGGGGAAAAACATGTGGCAAAGGTCACCAGGCTGGGAATCGAACCTGCGACAGCCTCCATACATGGGTTGTGCTTAACCCCTGCGCCACCACAGCACGCCCTGTGTACCAACTATGTTAACTGTGTTAAACTATTGTTTTTCCATTACTGTTTTTTTTTTAAACCATGCTTTTTGCTTACATATTGGTGTCACCATAATGAAACTCTGACGTCTTAACTACAAAGCTGTTATCTCGTGTCTGACGTCAAACCCAGCTCTGAGTTCCCACTAACTAAGTAACTGGAACACGACATTTAAGCTGCAGTATGTAACTTTTAGGAGGGTCTTAGCACTGTCAATCACCCTTTGTGTGGTGATGCTCATTCTCCCACCTTTGCTCTCTGCTACACAGCAGCTAGCAGAGTCTGTTGTGAATGCTTAGGCTAAACAGTTTTCCTATAATGGTAAGTTGTTTCTCCACCATTAACACATGACAGTATATGAGGATGATTGACAGCGCTAAGACCCTCCTCCTGGCTGTGATTGGTTGTTTTTGGTTAGGAGTGGTGCATTTCTTCGGATGGCAAAAGCAGCTCAGGGAGGAGGTGGAGGAGATTGATCTTATCATAACATACTGTCACCACATGGTGACAGTTTTAACCAATGTACTAAAAAACCCCCACATATTTTATAAAGTCACACACTGCAGCTTTAAAACTGATGACTTTCAGGCACATTAAACAGCTACCTGTAGACTTTCGGACTCTTCAGGATGCTTCTTTTTTGTGCCATATCAGTGCTGGTCTGGGCTGGATCATCTTCATAGGACAAAAGCAGCGACACAGCGTAATTCCTGGAAAAGTTATTGGCCCAGTAATCACCAACCGAGGTTTCATAGCGCACGACAAACTCAATGCGTGAGCCGTGCGTGGTGTACGGTGGTGCAAAAGACAGCTTAAAGGAGAACTGATCAGTGTCGTCGACGTTAGATCCAAACATGTACTCTGCAGGGTGATCAAAGTAAGTGCCCCAGCTGTCCATGGTTGATCTGATGTACACCGCTTTGTGGAAGGAGATGTTCAGGACTCGAATTACTCCACTGAATGCAAGCGGCTCGTCCTCCAATGGGGATATCCGTTCAACTTCCACTTTGTTGGAGCGCACAGCCTGCAGCAGGACACCGCCGCTGGGAACGTGGAACTCCGGGTGCACTCGATAGGTCGGCTCCCGCTCTGCTTTGCGGTATTTCGCCTCCTCCTCCTGCCACTTTGCGGCGTCTTCCTCGTCCGAGTCGAAGGCTGCGAATTCGCGCACATCCACCAGATCTCCACCTGTTGTGTCGGCGAACGACACCCGCTTTCCTGCAGAGAGCGCCTGGTGGATCCGCATGTACTCGGCTGTCTCGTCGAAGATGGACGCGCCCCGCTTTCTGGGCACTGGGGAACACCTGGGGATGAACCGGACATCATCGGTGTCATCATCATCCTCATCCTCCTCATCGTCGTCTTCCTCAGCGGCGTCCGTGCGTGAACGACCCTCCGCCTCTCCGGCCGACTTGCTGGTTTTAATCGTTTTGAAAAGGCCCTCTTGGCTTGGTATGGTTAAGAAAGACATATCTGCAGAAGAGTGCATATGTCGCCTTCAAATTAAACACTTGCTCATGGTTTGAGGAGTGTGGATCCAGCGCCGTATCTGCGTTACGCACGGAGAAGCCCCTCCGTCCTGACAACGCGTGTGGCGTTAAATGTCACCCGTGGAAAACCTGGCTTTCCAGTCCTTGTGACAGACTATCCCCTGGCTAAGATGCCTTTATGCGGCGCTGCTTGGCAGCTCTTCTGAAGGCAGCAGCCTCTAATATTAGTGCTGGTTCCTTTGACGTGACCCAAATGTGTTTTTTTTTTTTTTTTTTTTAAACTGGTGTAATCCTACTGCACCCAATGCTTCTACTCAGTCCGGGCTGACTGGACGCCCTCTAGTGGAGACAGTGGGTAAAGAAAACACTCTTGACACATTTACTCAGTTCAGCCTTTGAATGAACTGATGAATAAATAAAACAATAAACTAAATAATAAATAATAATAATTAAAAATAAACTCTACGGAGATATATATATAAAAAGTGCAAATATTAAATAAGAAGTATCCTAGGCTTTCATGATTTGTTTTGTTAGGATTTGTGCAATTTGATTTATCAGCATTTTGGTGTTAACATTCGCCTTCTGCACTGATCAAAAACTAAATAATAATAATAATAAAAACTAAGCAAAATTCAATACAATTTACCTGTCAAAAATGAATTTGATTTTATATAACAGAATAGATTACACCTAAAGATGTTCGTCTTTCAAAGCATTAATATACATTTTATATTGAAAACTCATATTAAAAACTGAAAGCAATTTAAATGTATTGTTCAACGTCACTCTAACCAACCCAGAAATTAAAAAAATGCCTTTAATGCTGTTTAAATGTTATTATATACGGAAGAACTGAATTTCAATATTTGGACGTCGTGTCCTTTTTGCGCAGTTAGCTCCACCTCAGATAGAACGCCATGTAAACACACCCTTGCCGATGATTGGCTGAGACGTTTTAGCGCGGCGTGGCGCAGCCAATCAGAGGATTGTTTTTCTCTGGCGTCGTTTCACGGGTAGTAAGCTAACGGATAATGCAAATCTAAACTTATCCAGAGAACGCGGGTAGTTTTTGGAAGGGTGCATTGTGTTGGTGGGTTTGAATGACTAAATAAAGTATTTCTTCTTGGGATTATATTGGCGGAGATGCTGTGGTGTCGTCAAGGCGAGGATTCAATGATTGGGTAACGTAAGCTAACTAAGTTAGCTGCAGCTTGCCCATTTTAACGTTCCGCGCGAGGCCGCGGAGAGTTACGAGAGCTGCTTCCCGATCTGTGGTTACCAAGAATGTAGTTTAAAACTACCAAATATATCGTAACGTTGCGCTAATTGTAGAAGCTGTTGCGCCAACGGTGTAATCGACCGCACTTATCTTTAAGAGCCTGCTGGCCTCCTAGCCTGTTAGCACGTTCGCTAGCCTGCTAACATGAGTGAAGTGACTGACTACAAACAGTCCGGTGACCCTGCATCGAGGAAAAGGAGCTCATCACTCAACCAGGATGATGAGAATGCGATTCCTCATAAGTCCGCTAAAGTAAGTGACGACGCAAATGGAATTGGACAAACTTCAAAAAGTTGCGAAAACAGTGAAGTTGGAAGTAAAGATGAAACTCACAGGAAGCCAAAAGATACTGTTGCTGAAGAAACTTCTGTGCTGACAGATAAGGCTTCGGACCGTACAGACAGCACCAGCGAGCAGCCCGTCAACAGCTCCATCCCTGACGTTGACCATGCCGACATCACCGAGAAACCGCAGTCCTCAGAGGCCTCGGCACCCACCGATTCAAAAGAGGAAACCCAGAAAACAGCTGAATCAATGCTGCATCCCTCATCTCCTGTGGACCAGTCCGACTCTGCAGCCATAGCAGCTGCTGAAGCACTGGCCAGTCTCACTGGCGGAGACGGAGAGGAAAGCCAAGAGACTCCATGTTCATCTGCAAAAGTGAGACCAGTGAAACATGGAAGTAAAAACAAACAGCGGCCAGGACAGCAGCCTTCAAAAATAGGCTCAAAAACACAGGCAGCTGCAGACAGCTCCACATCAGCACGGAGTACCGACAGAGAAGATAAAGATGATGCTGCCGAAGCAGACGAAGGGGATGAATCCGTCTCGGGATCTTCCTCCACACCCAGCTCCTCTTTCCCATCTGACAATGAGGACAATGATGATGGGGAGTGTGCGATTGTGTCGGTCAAAATGGCCCCAGAGATGAGGCAGTCTGTTGCTCTACTGGCACAAGTGCAGATGAGACTTGAGGCTCTAGAGAAGAAGAGCGTCAGACTCCATCAACGGTTGGAGCTGAAGATTAATCGCCAGAGACGCCCGCATCTTGATCAGAGAAGCTCCATCACAAAAACCATCCCAGGGTTTTGGGTGACGGCTGTATCCTTTAAATCAAAATGATCCCATCTACTGGGTGCACCAATTTATCAGTGCTGATTTTGGGAGACCAGGGATCAACCGATACTTGCATGTGAAGCTGATTGTGTCCCCCAATCTTTATCTACCTCAGCAAAGGTCTAAAAATCACCCACTGTAACTCAGTGACTTTCCTGCTATATTTAGCAACATTTCAGACAAGAATAATCGGAATCAGCTTCTTTTTTTTTTTTTTTTTTTAAAAATCAGCGATTAGACAGAAAACTGCAATCGGTGCACCCCTACTTCTATCTTGTCTGCTGCATGTTTTCTTTCTTTTGTTGTTTTTATCTTAACATCAACTCCTCAGCTGCTGAACCATCCTCACCTCTCCGCTCACATAGATGAGACTGATGAAGATGCTCTTAGTTACATGACTGATCTTGAAGTAGGTTTGATTGGTCCATATTTTAAATAATTTTGACAAATCTCGCTTTAGTAAATGCAAAGCAGATTTATTTGTGCCATTCTCAGGTTGAATCTTTCAAAAACACCAAACTCGGCTACAGGATTCGCTTCCACTTCCGACGGAACCCATATTTCCAGAATAACATCATTATGAAGGAATTGCACCTTGGCATGGGAGGTAAAAGCTGTTTTGTTGTAAACTGAAACAAAAGTGATGAGATTCTGGAAGCGTACTATAAAAGAGGATGATTTAAAGTTATTGTTGTTTTTCCATTTTGTGTAACACTGAGTTTGTTTTCAGGGAATGTTTACAAGTCACATCCGAGTCTGTCTGCTCCACAGTTTAACTACATTTTCAGTGTGACTGCTGTTTGTTTTTCTGATGCGTTCAGGGTCACCCATGTCATTCTCCAACCCCATCCTCTGGCACCGCGGACACAATCTGACCGCTAACAGCGAGCCCAGGAAGTCATGCCGTGGCGTTTACGAGACGTTTTTCAGCTGGTTCAGTGACCACAGCAACCCAGTGCAAGACGATGTAGCACAGGTACAGATCACTGCCAGCTGAAGTTATTTGGGTTTTAAGTTGCCATAAAGTTGATATTTGTGTCTGGTGATGGTGACAGAGCCACCTGTTTTCAGGTGATTTTATTTTATTATTTTCTGTTCAGATACTGAAGGACGACCTCTACAGAGATCCACTGAGATACTACCTCACTCCTCTCTGGGAACCGAGGGAGAACGGCAGGTGAACCAGACAGATCCACACACGGGATTATATTCTGATGGAGGAACAAACTGCAAGTTTAGAAAAAAAAATCTGAAACGCTGTTTCTTTAAACTACAATTTACTGCCAAATGAGATGTTTTCTTGTTTTTATTTTGGTGTTTGTCCATAATAACTATCGTTTGTTGTTTGCATGACCGTCTCTATGCTTGTTTTTCCAGTAGCGCCACAGAGGCCAGAGCGGCTGGAAACGGAAACGGAGATGATTGCGTGGTAATTTCTGACTCGGACGACGAGCCGGGGGAGGACACTGGTGACGCCGATCGAGGCCGCAGTAGGGAGGACGAGGAGGAGGACGATGATGAAGAAGAAGAAGGTGTAGAAGAAGAAGAGGAGGAGGAAGACGGCAGGCGAGCGAGTCCAGGTCGGTGCAGTAACAGAACTGTTTAATAACCGAAGTGTCCAGGTAGTTTGAGTTTTTGTTGTAACCATTGTTTTTAAATGTGAGGCGAGGATTATTGGACTGTTATAACTTTCAAAAAAATTTATAATCCTTAGACTATTTCAGATTTTCTCATGTTACACACAAAATGTCAGTTTATTTTATAGTGATTGACCACAAAGAGTGGAAATAAATGATGGCTTTAAAGATTATTTACAAATAAAAATTAGATAAATGCATTTGTATTTGTCTCTCCATTACTTTGACTTTAATATGATCCAGGGCAACCAATTCAAATTCACACAGGTGGTAGATAAAGATCCATCTGTGAGTAATTTAATATAATAAAGCTCATAAGAACGGATGGAAACTGCTGTAATGGATGGAAATTGTTGTGATTGAGTCGAAGCAGGATCCTAAAGAGGCAAATATGATTTCAAGGCGTCAAATTGCAAGGTCAAATTTATTTTAGTCATGTCTGATGTATACAGTATTTTTAGAACAACATAGTTATTTGATTGTGCCATTTTATAGCACAATGTGCCTGGAAAATACAACACTGCTCCTTTTAAAGAACTTTAGAGAGCAAACAGCATCATAAAGAGCGAGGAATTGTAAACATATTGGAGATAAAGACAGTTAAAGCAGGTTTAGATGATAAAACGGTATCCTAAGATTTGAATGTCTCACAGAGCTCCTTTTAATCCATCATGTGAAGATGAAATGAGGTGACACAACCGCAAACCAACCCAGACACGGCTGTCCATCTAACCTGACAGGCCAGGCAAGGTGACCATTAATCAGAGAAGCCCCCAAGACGCCGTTGTGGCGCCGAACGATACGGCCTCACAAATCATCACAACACACTTCTCTGTATTGTAATCGTCAGTATTCAGTTTTAACTTTCTGGTTTTTGATCAATACAAATGGAAAGAACAAAATAAGATCAACATTATTAATGGCTAATAACATTTCTTTTTTCAAAAACACCCATAAACTAAACACCAATTCCAGTCTTACTATGTCAAACATAGTAAGACATCAGTTAATACTGAACAAATATCAATTTATACTTCCTTAATATTGATGTATAAAACTCTATTGCTTATCATCTCTTTCATCTTGGTTAAAAAGTGGTGGCTCCATGCACCGCCTGATGTTCCACATGGATTATGTATCTTATTGAATTTTTAAAGCTCATCTTTATTATTTTGGCCGTTTTGTGCTAAAGTTAAATATTGTAATTGTTTTACTTCTCTTCACTATGCAGCTCCATGATGTGGGAATGCATTTCTTCAACAGGGACAGTGAATCTGATCAGAGTTGATGGGGAAAATGGATGACAAAACCTTTTAAAAGCTGCAAAAGTCTTATGGAAAGAGTCAACGCTCTTGACATGAGAGAAAACTCACGTTTTTAAGAGAAATTTCAATTAATATTTACTATATCTATAGGCTCAATCAAATCAATCGATAACTTCCATCTCAAGGTCTTGCACAAATCGAAACTGGAATTTTTGGACATTCTTCTAATTTAAGATCAGTCAGATTGGAAGGTTTCCCCCAGTGTATTATAAGCCTGGCGGGCCACCAGGCTAAGCATTGCTTATTTATTCAAATCTTTTTAACATGTTTGCATTTTATAAGACTTTATAGTTGGTGTTCAAGTATTAATCTTTCAATAACACATAATTATCAAGTGATATTTTCAAATTTCACATTTTTTAACTCAAAAACACGACGGGCCCCTGGATGGCCCTAGCGCATCAACCACCAGACAAAGTTTCTGGGGGGAAACGTTGAGATTGGATGGAGACCATCTGCAAATGTCAACTTTCATATCTAACAATAGATTGTTAAGATTTGGACAAAACATTTCACAGCAGCTGGAAGATCAACATTCACCCTAATATTAACTAGAAGCGTTAAATTTTTCAGATGTTGAATAATAATAAAAAAAAATACATAATTATATTTTTACTTCTTTTTTTTTTTCCCCAGATTAAACAGAATATTGTGGTTTTCTCGCTTTATTCAGGCATATTTATAAAAGAGCTGCTAATGTTGCTGAATTGAAAGATGAAAAGTAGGGGTGCACCGATTTCCTTAATTTTGCGAGATCCATGATTGGCTGATATTTACACTTGAAGCCGATCTTATCCACCTCAGAAAAGGTCTAAAAATCAGCCAAAAAATCTTCTGTTCTGCAGTGAGAGACCTTTGTTGTTTGCCTACCAGGTCATGTCTGCATGTTTGTAGATAACAATCGTCATCCCACTGTTGCCAACTTTGCAACTTTCTTGCTATATTTAGCAACATTGGCAGGCAAGGCTTTTTTAAGATCGGTAATCAGCGATCGACCAGAAAAAAACTGCAACCGGTGCACCCCTGATAAAAGAATAAAATATGTGAAGTGCATGAAAGAGATGTTCATGCACTGTCTGTGAAGAGAAATGGATACATTATTAATGCCACTTGGTGTCAAAGAAGTGAACAGAAACTGAAGTGAACAGTCTGGAAAAAATTAAGAGATCACTTAAAATGATCAGTTTCTCTGATTTTACTTTTTATAGGTATATGTTTGAGTCAAATGAACATTGCTCTTTTATTCTATGAACTACTGACATGTCTCGGAAACTCTAATCAAAAATGTATTATTTATTACCAGAAAATGAAAAATGGTGAAAATAACAAAAAAGGTTCTGTGTTTTCAGACCTCAAATAATGTAAGAAAAATAAGTTCATATTGATTTAGGAACAACAATACGAATGTTTTAACTCAGGAGAGTTCAGATATCAATATTTGGTGGAAGAACCAGGAGGTTTTCATTGGGAAGTGGGCTCTTCATTTCTCCAGAGCTGTTGCTCTCTGCTGTCAGGGCGGTCTACTATCTGTAGTGAGAGCGATACTTTGTTCTGTTAGCTGTTTACATCCTTAGCAAGGCCGTTCAAAAACATGGAGCTTTAGTCGCAAAGAAAGTTGTTTCTACAAAGTGATAAACCAGAGTGTTAGTTTGTATAATTTTTCTTCCACTCCAGTTCTACAGCACCTCACGACGTCTAAAAATACATTAAAGTTAAAGTTAGTGATGTGAGGAAATGTGCGAGGCTCTTTAAATGCACTGAACTGGCAACAAAATGTGTCTTCCTCAGATGAGAGCCAGGAGGAGGAGGAAGAGGAGGGTAGTGGAGAAATTGTGATCGATGGTAAGACATCACCGTTTTTCACGTTTTCTGTTCAAAACAGAAGTTGAGGAACAGAATAAGATTCCATTCCATCTCTTGGGATTATTTCTGTTATTTTTATCCTGCAGGCTCTGATGACAGTGATCAGGAGGAAGAGGAGGAGGCCTAAGAGGAAAAAAACAGATGCACACCAGTAAACCGCAGCGCTAAATTATGGAACCTGCTGGTGTTCTTTAGGTCCTCTCTGTGCCTCCAAACCAGTCCTGGGTCATCCGGACGCGGACGCAGGATCTCTGGGAAGTCATCTGACTGACTTCAGCGCTCTGGTTTTTATATTGTGGCTGCTGCGTTGTGTGTGTTTGCAAGCCACCGTAGGGACCAGACACTTGGAATATGAAGAGGAGACGCAGTGCAAACATTGAATCGTTCTTCCTGGTGTCATTTTTATGCACAAAATATCAGTTTTTTTTTTTTTTTTTATTACCTAAAATAGGCAGACGCTTTTAAATCAGGGTAAACTGTAACAGTAAAGCCAAGGCAGCATGTCCCTTCTGTCTATTTATAGTCATTACTGTGTAACTCTTTCCTTTTATATCTGCGCACATTTTCAGGTTCACTATCCCCACTCCAAAAGTTCAAAAAGATAGTTTATACGAACCGTTTATAACACCCGACTCGCATGTAGTTAGATTTAGCTGATTCTTCGCTTAATACTGAAGTCATCAGAGGCATTAATATTGATCTTTTCAAGCTGTTTTTTTAACTCGATGCATGACGAAGCGAATATGTCATGAGCTCAATTTGATATGATGATCGTACATTTCAGATGCACTGAGTACAGAACCAAAATGTCTTCTCAGGGATGATCATGGTGGTCGTTTTGTTGAAATAACTTGGCTAATTTTAAATCATTTATGCTTATACTTCCTGTTGGTTGTGTATAAAGAAATGTGGACTCTACTGTAGTATATAGGAACAATAATTATTTTGATAGACTACCAGTGTGTTTTTTTGTTTTCCTCTACCTGTGCCGTCATGTTACATCCACATCTGTAAACTATCTCTGATGTTCGATAATCCTCACATAATTTAAGATGCATTTCTGTGGATTCCCAGGTTTATGTAAGACACCCAAACAATGCGTAGGAACTTTGAGCTTTCTTTAGACTTAAATGCAATTTGAATTAACCGATGTAAACATCCAAAGTTTGTGTCTTTTAAGATTACATTTCTAAGAAACAAAAACATTGGTATTTATGGGTCTTTTTTTACACATTTGTGTTATGGCATGCCAGTTAGCACAAGTTGTAAGACAGGAGATCAATAGCACACTGCTGTATAGAGGAATATTGCTGTGTGGTATAAACTTCAAATTCACAGCAATTTGTAATGCGGTGCACTGTAAAAAAAAAAAAAAAAATAGCATTTGTATTCGCTTGATTTTCTTAGCAACAAACCTGTAAATACTACTTCAGCAAAGTTTTTTGAATAAGATTCATGTTTTAATTCGTGGATAGAGTTATCAAATAATCTGGATTTTGTTTTTGATTGTTTTCTCAGACATTTATATTTTGTGTGCTGTGATTTCTTTTTTTATTGTTGTTTTTTAGAACGGTGTGGTTTATTTCTACTTTTTGTTTTATTGGTTGATCTTGTTTGCTTTAAAGATAAATGTCCACCTTTTGACTCAGATCTAATAAATAAAATGCTGTTTGACTTTGCTGATCGTGAGTTTTACATTTGAGTTATTTTGCAAAAGTATTCATCCAAACAGAAACATGGAGTATTTTAGAGAAATTTTATGCAAAATTCCAACATTGAGTAGTAGGTAACAGTGAAGTGGAGGGAAAATGAGCAGTTTTTCATGTTTGTAGAATCACCTTTTGCTCCAGTTACATTCTTTTGGGAGTATCTAGAAACTTGAAAAGCAATTCCTTGTTGTCGTGGTTTCGCATCGTAATGACTATCCAGATACAAAACCAGAAGAAATAGTTGCCCAAAAGTGCAAAAGAAATAGATCCAGATTCAAGGTAGTAGGAAGTGCTAGATTTCTTCCACATTGTTTTTGCTTGCAGGCTAAAGATGTAAATGCTAATCTCATCTGATAGGAACAACTGTTTTCCACATATTTTGCTGTGTGTCATACATAATTTGTGGCAAACTGAAAAAGTACTGAGGTGCAATTTTTTTTTATTTTTTCTCCATTCAGGGTCTCCCTCAGTGTATTATAAATAAGCCTGGCGGGCCTCCAGGCTTCACTTCTGCCCCCACCAGACCAAGAATTGTTAATTTATTCCAGTTTTTTAAATGATTTCCTCTTTTTAAGACTTTATAGTTGGTGTTTAGGTATTAATCTTCCAGTCTTCCAATAATGCACAGCTATCAAGTGATATTTTCAAATTTCCTGCCGACTTTAAACATTTTATAACTCAAAAACATGGCGGCCGGCTGGACGACTGCCCTAGTGCGCCGAGCACCGGGCTTAGCAAGTTTTCTTTCCCTCCTATTGAATCATGTTGTCCTCTGATGGCAGAGAGCTAAAGAGGGGGAGGCAGAAAGGAAAACTTGAGGGCAGAAAATAAAATTTAAAAAACTTTCCTAAGTGACTGACAGACAGCAGGTATGTTCCAATCTATCAAGAGGAGGATTATAAATATTCAGGTTAGCTTAAATTACTAGTAAAACAACAGGTCAGGTCATTGTTGTCTTGTAACTGTGTGCTGTAGTTTCAAGTATATAGAGGTGCAATAATGTGTCAGTGTACAGTGTAATAACATAATTATGCTGAATACAAGTGGATCCCACACTTTTCTGAATTGTATTTGTAGAAATAAAAATCAATAATGTTATTTTTGTTTGGTGTATCACATAGAATCCAAATAAAGTGAATCAATATTTATGGCTGTAAAGTGACAAAATGTGAGAAGGTTATTTTAATGTGAATTTGAGACGTAAACACAATTACATTTCCATATTTTATGTGCCGACCTCTTTAACATGTTTTACCTCAAATCACCACAAGGTGGCAGTGTTAAATTAAACTTAAGTTTATATTGCTGGACAATAGAAACTAATAGAAGAAGGTTTGGCAATTCATTGAAGATTCAAAGCAGCGTTTAAGCTTTCAGGTGTCAATAAAAAGACAGGGCTAACTGTAATAAAACGAGTAATACTGATGTATAGATGTGACATAGAAACTTTGAGATGGATTTAGCTGTAATGTTTTCATTTCCAAGAAAACAAACGAATCCTGCAGCTGCTTCTTAATGTTTTCCATCTTTGATATGACAGCGGTTGTGTGATCCTGCTAACAGCGTGAATGCAGCGCTGCAAGTAGCCCCGGGAAAGGCATTTTTGGACAGGCCCTGACAAAGGAGCAGCAGCTCTGTTGCAACAGTACACTTAAACCCTTGATTCCACTTTTAATGCACAGCTATAAATATTCCACTCACAAAAACCTGTCCTGGTATGGACCCAGCAGCACCCAGAGCATGCAATCTGGGTTAGGCCTACACTATTAATACTGATGATGAAACCCATGGACTCCCCATGAAGGGGGCCCATGCTAAACAGTCTTTGTCTCCTCTTACAAGCGACTTAATCCAGCCCACCTAAAAGCCCAATGTGTTTTCCTAGATATAAATTAATAATAGGGTTGGTTCCTACAATATTGATTGTGACAAACTAAGTACAGATTGCTGGGACAGCAGAGCTTTCTTCAGGCTGTTTTGTGGTCTGGGGGTTGTTTGTAAAGCCTTTTGTTATGTGCGGGGCGGCAAAATCCTAAATGGATTCCTCTGTGTACACTACACTCCCCTGATCTGAGCTCGTATTTGTACTGTACACAAATCTTCTTGTCATGCCGCTTCATGTTTTCAGTAGTTTTTCAAAGTCTCAGACCCTTTTAGAAGGAGTGAAAAATGAAAGGGTTGCACACAAAAGCTAATTCTTCATCTGCAAGATTGATGATTAGGAGGGTATTCTCTCCTGGAAAGACTGCAAGAAAAAAACCCTGCAGCTTCTCTTTGAGTCTCATCTATTGTAGATAATCTCAGAGGCTGAGGTGGGGCCCCTGAATACCAACAATCTGTGTGTGAGTGTGTGTGTTTGCACACGTGCACATGCTTTATGCTCCTTCATAAAGAAACGGCTCGTATTCTTCCATGCATGCATTAGTATTTTGCAGGAGGTTGTGTTCGCCACTTACAGACTGGCAAGTTTTTTTCCCAACGCCGCCGGTCCACGAAAGTGAGATTCTCCCCCCGTCATCGGATCAAGAAGTCGGGAGCTGCAGAGAAGGGAAAAGCAGCCAAGAGTGAGAAAAGAGGACAGAGCGGGAATGATTGAGGGAAACGGATGAGTGCATTGATAAGAGGAGCTGCCCGGGCCCTGACAGATACACACAGCAGATGGATGACTCTTATCAGGGAGATCACAGAGAGCATGCTCACGCCTAGGCCCAGTTACAGAGAGCCATGATCACACCAGACAGATGAATGGGCCTAACCCCCAGCAATCAGAGCACATACTGTAGACCCCTGCACAACAACACACACGTACACACACAGTTGACAGAATGAACAGATTGGGGCGCCTGCGATACCTTAGCGTCTTTGACATTGAAATTCACCTGCAGTCTGGTGTCTGAAGGATGGGTGTGATGAGAGCAAGGGTGCGAGTAAAGATAAGAGAATTCAATTTATATTCAAACAGCAGGGAAAATGCATGTGTGTTTGGGCTTCTGTGTCAGGATGCACACCGTCGCTGTGCTTCCATTGGCCACATAGTTGAACAATACGGCATTTTGAAAAGAAATTTGCTTAATGGAAATGCAGCAATTTCTAAAAAAAACTCTTATTTTTCAATAAAAAAGTTTTATGGCAGGATGAGGTGTTTGGTTTATTTTGAAATGCTGAGATGGAAATACTTTTTCTTCTTCACACGAGTCACATGATCAACAACCGGATGTTACCACTGGCACAAACTGAGAAGAAGTCGACAGGAAGTAGTGCGGCATGATTTTTAGTGAGCAAACGTATTCTGATCTTAATTGTGTTTTATATTTTATTTTCTGTAGGTATATTATTAATAGTTTTTATATTATTTCTAGAACTGCACCACTGATGGTGGCAGTACGTTGGAGTAACTCTGTACTTTCATTGAGATTTTCTCTCTCTTTCAAACATTCATTCCTGCCTTTTTGGACGAAAATTGCTTTTTTTGGATAACTGTTCCTTCTTGTTCTATATATTGATTTTACTTAATGTCCCTTTGGGATTAATAAAGTATTTTTGAATTCCATGGAACACAGCAATTACAAAATTCAGTTTTTTTTTAACATTAGTGGAATATTGACAAAGTTTTGTGCACATTTGTGTTGTTTCAAAGTAAGAGACTTCCCACTTTTTCAGCATTTAAAAAAACTTTTTTTTTTTTTTGCAATTCTCTTAGGACAGTCTGGATTGAGTGGAAAAGCAAGAGTCACAGGAAGTGTTAGAAAAAATGGGTTTTATTTTAACCTAAAAGGTTACACTTACAAAAAAATTAATTCTTGCTCATAAAAGAGGACAAAGAAACAGGTTTGAACTCAGCTAAAAATGTGAACAAACTAATTAGCTGACAGCACATACAAAATATAACTGACTTAAATATATAACACACAAGGGTATGTATAATACAATCACTAACTACAACAAACAACACAGTACAGTACAGATAAGTTTGTTAATAAACTAAACAGTAAAAGATGAAATCAAATGTTTTTAACTTTAAATACATAAGCTTCAGCAGAAACTGTTGGTGCAATCCAATCAACACCATGTATTTAAGTGTGCTAATCCCAGTTAAAACTCGCAAAAGAAACAAAACTTAATCGTAAGCACAAACAAAGATAAGCAATGAGTTGCTAAAAATACATCAGTAAGCTAAATGTGAACATTTACTATGTATTTAAACCAACCAATAAACATTTTACGGGAAACTAAACGGTTGTTGTGTTTAAATGAGGTACATAAGAGAGTTACCAGCCATGGGTTTGGCCATCACAAGGACATTTTAAAAAAAAAAAGATGGAGCAGAAGTCTTGCATTTAAAAAAAAAACAAAAACAAACACAACTTTGGACTGTTATTACACCGCAGCAGCACTTAACTATTAACCAGCTGTCACCGTGGCATCTTGAGAGGGTGCTGACAGATTTACCTGTTAAGACACATCGTTTTTACTCTCACTCATCCTCGCTATCTTTTTTCAAGTACAGTAACTGCACCCTCCAAGAAAAAAAACACACCCCGCTGTTATTCTGCAAGAGAACTTCTTCAACAGCTGTTTGTTCTCCTTGCTGAGTTTTATTGCCGAGGGAGAGTGCCAGTCCTGTCTTCAAGGCAGATGGCGGCTGGCTGGCCCCGCCGGACGCGTGGCGCGTTGGACTGCTGCAGACGCTCTTCCATCGCTTGGAAGCTGCAGCCATCGTGTGCCTGCACACTGTTCTGAGTCGGAAAGCCCACTTGCAATTCAGCGCGAGGTGAACAGGCTGTGACTGGAATGTGTGCCACGTATGCGCCCTTCATGTCAACAATGTTTTCCATAGTTACTCCTCTTTGATAATCAGCGATGTGTGAAGTTCATGGATGACAGGCAGCACCTGTTCCTTTCCTTTCACGTTAATGTTTACATTTTTTCGCAGCTGTAGGGTGATGATTATTATGCTGTGGAGCTGCAATCATAAGAATGTCTTTATTTTTCTGTACTATGTGCAGTGACTTGCAAGAGTTTTCATTCTGACACCCTGCAACCTCTATAAACATTTGTTTTATTGAGATTTAGTCATGACAGATCAACACAAAGATGTTCATTTTTGTTTCTCTAATATCTCTAAATAAAATCGAAAACATTAACCTGTAGGTAAATTAATAACCTGAATACAGGTGGCCTGTTAACTCTTATTTAACTATTATTTTACCAGGAAGTCCCTTGAGATAAAATCTCTTTTTCGATGGCCAAGAGGCACACTGATGTACAGTATGCAAAACAATAATAAAAAAGTATAGAAAATTAAAACATCATAAAATAGACTTAAGTACAAACTAACCATAAAAATGAGATTTCATAAAATTATTTAAAAGAGGCATAAGAGTAGCAGCCACACTGTTTTTAAATGGAGTTTCATATGGGAACACTGCAAAAACATAAAATCTTACCAAGTATTTTTGGTCAAGTTTCTACTGGAAATATCTTAGCACAGAGTTTCCCCCAGTGTATTATAAGCCTGGCGGGCCACCAGGCTTTACTTGTGCCCCCACCAGACTAAGCATTGCTTATTTATTAATGTTTTTCTTTTAAATGTTTGCATTTTTAAGACTTTATTGTTAAAGTTCATGTGTCAATCAACCAAACTTCCAATAACACATAATTATCAAGTGATATTTACAAGTTTCCTGTCAACTTTAAACATTTTTTAACCCAAAAACACGGTGGGCCGCTGGATGAATGACTGCCAGAGCGCCACAACCACTGGGCTTAGCAAGTTTTCTGGGGAAAACCTTGTAGACCAAAATAGCTTACAAGTGAATTAAAAGAGATATAGGAGCTTAACCCTTTAACTGCCATGTTAATGGGTTAACCCATTAACAGTTAATGTTAATTAACAGTTCATGTTAATGGGTTAACCCATTATGGGTTAACCCATTAACATGGCAGTTAATATTGATGAAAAAAGTACTTGTTCACTTATACCTAATGGGAAAAATGTCTTGCTATAAGTGAAATAATCTGCCAGTGGAACTAGTATTTTTTTAATAAATATTAAGGAATTATTTACTTAAAACAGTTTCCCATAGCTTTCTGAAGTTAGTTTTCTCTTATTTCAAGTATACTAAGATATTTGCACTTGAAACTAGACCAAGAATACTTGGTAATATTTTGTATTTGTGAAAATCCCAGTAAAATACATAGAAACTTGTGGTTTCTTGTCAAAATGTTGAAAATTTCATGTATGAATACTTTTGCAAGGTGTTGTATATAATTTACTCTGAGGGCCATGGTTTCCCAGGCCAGGGCATGCCACTAGGTTTCAGGCATGTTCAGACACTCTTCAGTTCATCAATACACCACAGGAGAGATCAGCAGGAGGACAGATAATAGGTTGTTTTTCCTCTAGGGTACAAATACTATGTCTCTGAAATTGTAGTGATTGATGTGTCTGTGGAAATGCGATTTATCTGGAGATTCTGGTTGGCCTGAGGTTATAAATGTCCATCTCAAGTAGGCATGGGGATCTTCTGGACTGATCTTTTGGCTGACCAGAAAAAAAACAGACATTGTTGTTTTCAAATCCATGCTGTCTGTTTCAATGATGATAGGGAGAGCTGGCTTCTCTTACTCACATCTTCAACAAAATATAGTGCCTTACTAGAGTATCTATGTCATTCAAATATCTAGATGCTAAGATTTTTGCCCATTTAGCTCAGATTTGATGGAGAGCATTTGCTGACTGCTAAAGAAAACAATCCCCACAGCATGACGCTGCCACTGCCTTGTTTCACAGATGGAATGGTGCGTTCCCATCTGAACAGAGCACCTGTTTCTCACATGACTTGGAAACCGGATTTCTTGTATTGTATCTTGCTTTCAGTAATTGTTTTCGTCTTGACATTTTTAAATGAACACCAGATTTGTGGAAGGCGCAACCAGTAGTAGCTCTGTCAGATTTTTTCCATCTGAGTCATGCATCTCCATGGCCCAGTCTTCGCTGATTTTCTGATGAATGCTGTGCTGACCAGTCAGTTTAGGTGGATGGCTGTACTCATTCTGTGTTCAGATTATGCAATGAGGGGTTCTCTGTGAAAAGTTTGAAGCTTGGGGTATTATTTTATAATGTAATTGTGCCTTAAAGGGAACGTTTTATGAAAATAAATCACATTTAGCATGTTTTTGTACTTCCATTTGGGCTTCCTACTTCTTCTAAAAACAATCCAAACGCTTTTTGTCAATAAGTTAGTGTTTTTTTGGTGTATTAAAAATGACTTGTTTCGAAAACATCTCAAATATAACATTACAAACAGGCAGGGACTGCCCCTCACCTAGCAATCGTAGCAACGCCCCAACGCCCCCCTAGCAACCGAAGCATAGCTCCAGCGTATTTGGTTAGCTAGTCGGCCCGCTGTACGATAGCTGCTGGAAAAGATGAATGTTTTGTTGTTGACTTACCATTCAGAAGCCACTTGCTTCATTGTTGTTGGTTGTACATGAGGCTGTTCCTCTACACACATATGTAATTGCGCATCAGCCATTTTCACGTTTGAGAGTAACCGTTGGATTGGGGGCGTGGCTAGCAGCAGCTTATTTGGATTTAAAGAGACAGGAGGCCCTAAAACAGTTCGTTCTCCCCAACGTTCTTTTGGATTTGTTTGTTGTGTTGCTTGGGATTCGTAATGCTGTTTGTTATTTAACAAATGTCTGAGGCAGTCACAGAACAGATTATATTACACTGGTAGTCTCTTTTGACTGATTAAGTCACTTCTGCAGGCAAATGGTTGTATCTTAGGGGGGGAATTACTGCATGTCTCTTACTTTGAAGATTTTTATTTGCTAATTTTTGTAAAATAATGTATGATTTTTCCTTCTACTTTAATTTTATGCACTATCTTTTGTTGGTTTTGTTTAAAAATAATCTATTTTTTCCTTCTTTTTTTTAATTAACAGAAAATTGAGACAACAAAAATATGGAATCAGGGCCGGCCCAAACCTTTTTGGGGCCCTAAACAGATTTTAATTTGGGGACCTCCATACAACAGGTTAATATTGATGAAGAAGTACTAATTCCACTGGAAGTTAAATAAAATAATATAATCTCTTAATATAAAATATTAAACTTGTTAACTTATTTGCTGTAAATTTGGTGTTTGTCTGCTGATGTTACTTTGAAATAGTTCAAATAATGTGTACACTTAAATATCATTCTCTGCATTTCAAAATCTAAATATTTTATTTAGTTTGCTCCTTCTGTAAGGTTAAAATCAATAGCCTTATTAACACAGGTACAATGTAAGTTATTTATAAATGATGCTAGCATTAGGTAAGTTATACAGAGCAGTCTGGGAATGATGAAGCATCTGGTGTTAAATGACTTAAAACAAGAACCTATATCTTGCTGAAAAAATACTTGGAAGTTGTTTTTTTTTGTCTTTTTTCAAGTGTACTTGATACAGGGATATACCAAGAATACTTTGTAAGATTTTGTGTTTTTCAGTATTTGTATTTTGCTGTATTTTTTACTGACTTTGTTTTACAGTTTACCACATCAAATCAAAAAACATTTAAGTTTTTGTTTGTAACGTAACGACATGTGAACCAGTTTAAAAAGGATGGGATCCTGTTATACACTCCAGTGGCGTGTGCATGCCGGTGTGATAAGGATAGCTGATGATGCAGGTACCGATGACGTCAGCCGGCGCCTATAAAGCACTGGGAGCTGGTCAGTGTCCTGGTGTCCGTGTCCAAAGTTTAGAGCACATGGAAACTTAAACTCTGCACACAGTCGTGACTCACTTCCTGTGCTGGAAACAGAGGGATGCCTCCTGCAGGGCGGGAGACAAAGACTCCCCTCCGGGTCACACTTTGACGCACAGCTGCTGGGAGATCATCTGGCTCACACCCAGGTTTAAACATGGCATTCACACTTTGCCGGTGTCAAAGTCGTTTAAACTTAATCAGGATCATTAAAAGATAAGCAAATAACCAAAAGCTTTGTGAGCCCTGCCGCCGTCGGCACTCCTCGCTGAACTTTATACACTCAAACACCACATCTTCCCGTGTGTTTGTTTAGCTGGACTGTCTTCCAGGGCACTCTGGCTCAGAATACACTCCCAGTTAGCTTTTTTTGTCTTCAGTACCCCCATCATGCGTCACAGCCCTCCACAAAGATGAGAGGTGCTCAGAAGCGGCTTCAGTTTCAAGCTCGAGGCGCTGTTAACTGGATGGGTGTCTTTTACACACAGCTGCCCCCCACCTCCTGTTTTGGTTGCTTTGTCACTGTTGTCATGAGTGCTTGTGCCAGCCAGGGAGGAATCCCGGGAATCTTTTTGGGCTGACCCAGCTCTCTTGTGGCGCTGAAAAGCGATGGTGACACAGTCCTAGTAGTAGGCCCCTCTCCTCCAGCTTTAATAGTAAATTTCAGCTACTCCTGATGCGTTAAGAATAGCCTGTGACTCTCATAGTGCTAGAAGGGGGAAAAAAAACAACACTTGTGTAAAAAAGTGTGAGTTCCCATCACAAAGTGCAGCTGAATTATTCAGCCAGGAGGAAAGTACTGGAGCAGCGTGTTAGACTTTGGGCTCAGGTATAAACTGACTCCGTCTGCTCAGGCCGTTAGAGACGGTATGTTGATCAAATAAGATATTCAAAGCTTTAACTTTAGATTTAAAGTGAGTTTTTTCTGCTGGTGTCTGAGCTGAGAAAACCTTTGATGCGCATTGTAACTGGTTGTAAATAGATCAGTAGGTAATAGTCTTTTTATATGGTTGCTTGTAAACTCTCCTCCCCTCCCATCACACATCACTGTCAGTATGGAGGCTGCCAAACAGATTTAAAATGAGCAAAACAAAAAGAAATTTGAAATTTGGAACCAGAAGCATTTTTTTTGGTATAAATTTTTGTCCTTTATATGAAGAAACTCATACAACAATCACATCATCTGCTGGTAACTTCCTTTAAATCCTCTAAAACACGTGTCAAACTCGAGGCCCGGGGGCCAAATCCGGCCCGCCATAGCTTTTTATGTGGCCTTCTAGATTTTAAGCTAAACATTGAATGTTCTTAAATATTATGTCATTAATCAAATCTATGTAGTTTTTATCTGTTTACTGCCAAATTATATCAATCAATCCCTCCAGTTTCTTGCGAATTATCGTGGAAATTCACAAAAAAATCAAAAAATCCCTGCACTTTTTTGCACTAACACATAGTCGGGAGTTTACTGCAGATTTTTCTCAAAAATTATTAAAAAATTTTCTACTTGTACTGAACAGCTGCCTCAGTTTAATTGATATCAGATTATAGTCCATGATCTTTACAGTGAGTAGTAAAAAGTCGCATTTACCGTCATAAATAAGAGCAAATATCGCAAATATTTCCAAATTAGCACCGCAAACGCTTTGAAAAATTACAGAAAGTATTGCGAAATCCTGGAGGAACTGAAAAAATGTTCAGTAACATTATTTAATTTAATAAATGTATTGATGTTTTTGTGAGCAAGTTTTATCAATACATTCTGGCAAACCGGCCCTTTAAGAGCATTCATGATCTTGATTTGGCCCAAAACTAAAATGAGTTTGACATCCCTGATCTAAAATATCTTTGATTGGACTACAAGCTGATTTATTTGATTAGGACAGTCCACATTATTCAACATTTCTACAATTCATGTCAACGTAAACATGCAGGAATTAACACAATAACTAATTTTCATCCTTATCCTGAGACAAGTAAGCAGAAAAAAACTAAACAATTCGCTGTGCAAATCACAGGACAGAACATTAAAAATGGTAAAAGAAATAACATCAGCAAAAGAAAAAAAAATACACAAAAAAATAACTAACAGACAGAAACAGTTATATAAAAACATGATACAAGACCATCCGCTAACAGAGGAAGATGAGTAAATAACTGGTTTACTTTCAACCAGTGACTGAGTTTCTTTTCTTTTAAATCAGGTTTTAAATCAGGTTTTAGTGTTTCCCATATATTCTGGTTGTCTGTTATATGAATGTGTCTCTGACAGATTAAAACTTTATCCTGTTTTCAATTTGAATGATAAATTCAATGTTTGATCATTAAGATCAAATTGGAAAGTAACTCTGAATCTGTCTGTATGATTAAACTGAATGAACTTTTCTTTCACCTGTTCTTTATGTGAAATAAACTGTAATGAATCATGAAGTTTGATTGTTTGTGTGGGATGAGATGTAAAACAATTTACATATTTTGAAAAAAATAATTATTTATGTTTCATAGTTTGAAGCTCTCAAAGCTGAATACATAACTTTTATTTTAAAAAAATATATGTTTTTAACATATTTGTTAAAGTTGTCACCATGTGATGACAGTAAAATATGAGACAGCTCCTCCAATCAGAGCCCGGAGGAGCGTCTTAGCGCTGTCAATAAACCTCATGAACATGCTGCTAAATGTGATAACAGCAGAGAAACATTGGTGGCCATGCTAACTAGTCTTAGCATTAATGGCAGCCTCTTCTAGCAGGGAGAAGATGAATTGTAGCAGAGAGCAAAGGGTGGAGAAAAGGTGCCGCACACAGGCTTGATTGACAGCACTCAGACCCTCCTCTTGAGTCTTATTGGTTGTTTCTAGTTAGTAGAAGGCAGACACCTTATCTATCTCATATAATGTCCCAACATAGTGACAGTTTCAAAGAATATGTAGGAAAAAAATCATAAAAGTTGCAGCTTCTACAGCATTTAAATAGTGCCCGCTATTAAATTTCAGCTTGGAGCCTCATGCAGGCAGGCATGGATCGGCTGTGCTCCGCCAGCACTGATAGGGTTAATCACACCCATATGGTGCGCTGAGAGGTTTGGTCCAATGCTGCTGTGGGCCAACAGGAGAGGGAAGGCTGGGTGGGGGCAGAACAGAAGGGAGAGGACAGCGGGCAGATCACTCTCCCAACACCTGCACCTGGTAACTTTGGTTCCCATTCAGTCACCAGTTCCAGTCCGTTCCTCCGATCCGTGGACCAACATCTTGATCACATCACCGATGGTTTAATGGGCAGAAACTTTTGGAGATTGTGGGACAAGCGTTCAGGGATCTGATGTCATTTTCTCTTTCTTTTCTTTTTATTGTTACGCAGAGGAATGCCTTCGGATAAAAGCGACTGATTCGGCATTGTTGTGTTTTTTTCTCTCCCACGGAACTACCAGACCTTTCGGATTGTTTTATTCCTGCGCAGATCTGGAATAAGACATTGCTGTAAGACATTGTTTTTTGCTTTTGTTTCTTTTTTTCTTTACCAGTTCGGTCTCCAAAGGCGCAAAACGCGCGGAATGCCGCGGTAACATCTCGCAAGTTGTGGCTGTTCTCGCAGAAATCAAAGGTAAGGACATTTAACTTAACCCTGGTTTAACTTTTAACTCGCGTTTTGTTACTCTGTGGCGCAGTCTCTGGTCCTTTAGAAAGCTGGAGTGCGCGTATTTGTCCCGGTTCCTATTTCTGGATGTTGAGTTCACAGGTAAGTGCGCACTCCTCCGCTTATGAAAGAAGCTGAAAGAAATCCTGTAATTATTTAAAGGCAAGCCATATATTATTACAGCAGAACTTCAATCTGTCCTGCAGTTCCCACCCAGCACAGAAAACCGACAGAACCGCTGTGCAAATATACCACGAAGTCAGTCCAGCACACAGTGGAACCTCGAGGAGATTTTTATTAGACCTTTATAATTATAAGGAAATGACAAAGAAAATAGAGCGTAAATTTACAACAAAGTGGTGTAAATTGTACCAAACTACAGACACATGCTTGGTATTCTATTATCTGATTAATTTTTATTATGACTCATTAAAATAATTTCTCAATCTATTATCTTATCTATGTTACTATGCAGGTGCAACCCCAAAAACCAGAATATCTTTAAAAAGTTAATTCATTTCATTATTTCAGTTAATAGCTAATTCACTATACCATACCAACTTTATTTATAAAGCACTTCATACACCATAAGGACCGAGGTGTAGGTTTATTAAACTAAAGGTTGTACATTTCACTTTTTTATTTCAGTCAACTTGAGTAAACGTAAATCAAAAAAAGCACATTTTCAGAAAATTTGATTTAAATGTTACATGAGACTGGTAAAAACAATTTCAGGAAGTGTTTCATCCATTCTTTTTAGTAGAAAATTTAGTGGAAGGAAAACGTTTACTAGAAAACATGCACAAACAACAAGGAAGGCAACCAGCCTCACTGCCAAAGTAGTACTATCACCTGGTTTAACAATTATGACATCATAGAAAATCCCCCGTGGGAGACACCAAACCCAATAATGAAGATGCGCTAACAGCGGCTATTAAAGCAACCTGGGCTACCATGGCAGCTCAGCAGAGATCTCCTACACACTATGCCTCAATGATGCCTTAGTCACGCCAAATTATTCCCTTTCAGTCTGCCAACATTTCTTTAAAAACGCTCTTTTATAGCCTGTGTTGCATCTAACTCAGCCATAATAACAGGAATAAATCTCGCTCTGCACTCAACCAATCCATGTAATGTACGAGTTTCACATTTTAAATTGAATTACCGAGCTCATTCTGTGACATCCTAATTGATTGTGAAGCACTAGTGCTTCATTTGCTGCGGCTGTAAAACATCTGATGGAGGGAATCAACGTCAGATTTGCGCCGCGATGCCAGGAAGGTTGTTTAAGGTGCTGCCAGCGTGGCCTCTGTTTCTGATTTTCCATCGTGTTCCAGTCGTTTCAGTTTCGACAGAATGTTCAAAACGTCTTTCTCTGGAACATGTTTTCCAGATTACATGTTGCTGCCAAATATTTTGTGAAATCATGCTCCTTTTTTAAATTTTTATTCTTTTCCAACACCTCCTAATTTCCAGACGACTGCGGATCTCATGAGGTTGGAGAAGAAGCCCAGGGGATGGGTTATAGACCCAAGCAAAGCACACCTTAAGGGAGACAATTTAATGGATGTTATGGACTCAGCTTTTAGTATTCATAATTTATATGGGATCCTCTCCAGCAAAGTGCAAATGCATAATGAATGTCTTAAGTTACGGTCTAACAGTTGGACTAAGTTTCACAACACGCCGTAACTGTCAGGGATTGTTTCAGCCGGGGTTACCTGCTCCTTTGAACTGTCATGTCCTCCACTCATCAGCTTCTGAGAGCGCTTTGTTGAAAGAAAGAGCCAGAGGGGAATCATTGATTGGCATGTTCATTGTCTTCTCTGTGCAGGTAAAACGTGAGTGAAATACGTGCTGAACTAAGTGCTGTTTGTAGAAGAATTTGTCCGAGATGAAGGCTTGGTGATTTTAATCTCGCGTAATTGCCAGACTTCTTGGCCTGGTGAGCTCCGTTTTGCAGTCCTAACACATACCTCACTACATTTACACTCTAAATAAATAATAGGGCTGTCATATTTTCCAGAGCAGGTGTGAAGATTTGGACGTTATTCTCTGCTGCCTAACTACGCGTCTCGCCTGAGAAGGCTGCAGGCCAGGCGTCTGATCAGAGACATCAGAGAGAGTCCGTCCTTCCCTCTTTTTTTTTTCTGTCTCCCATTTCTCATGGGGCACTCTATAATAACGCTCATTCCTCTTTCTTCTTTTGTCCAGATTTAGATCTCTGTGGGCTACCTGCATGACTGTTACCATGACAGCATCTGGAGCCCAGCTCCTCCTGTTGGCCCTGTGTGTTTACAGAGGCTGGGGCCTGCAGCAGTCTGCGCCGCGGGTTCGCCTGTCCTTCAAAGGTGAGCTCATACATATGAAGTAAACTCCTCTGCCAGCGGGGTTATTTTTTATTATAACAGCTTATTTGTTTGGTTCTTGTCCGGTTAAATCCCTGGCAGACTCGCAAACTTGTTCACACCAGAGGTTTTGCTTCCGTTTTATGTATATGTAAAGAACGTATTTCCTGCCGCATGTCAAACAGCGGAGCGCTGAAAACAAAAGGTGGATGTTACGTGTGGCTGGTTACACGTTGTGCCCTTCGCCAGAGTTTCTCCCCACACCCTGAAATGCTCACGCACTATGATGTGACCTGTCAGGCTCGTCTTTGTTGCAATGTCGGGTCACAAGAGGAAAACGCCTGAAACTTGATCACAGGAGTGAAATGTGTACTTTAAAGGGAACGTATTGTAAAAATTTCACATTTTGTGCATTTTTGTACTTCCATTTTGCTTCAAAAAAATCACACTGATACTTTTTGGCAATAAGTTCATGTTTTTTTGGTGTCTGGAAAACACACCATTTCAAAAACCTCCTGGTTATTAACTCCCATGTTACGAGAGCTGCGCCGTTACCTAGCAACCCCAGTCAAGCCTATTCCGTTACCTAGCAACCCAAGCGGAACTCCAGGACATTTGTTCAGCTGGTTTTACTGCTCTATGCATTGTACAATGACTGCTGGAAATGACACGTGTTTTGTTGTTGGCTACCATCCACAAACCACTTTCTCCCCTGTTGATTGTGCAGGATGCTCTACTAATGCTTTTCAAACATGTACAGTTATATGATTCCATCTGTTTGTAGCCCTTTTTTATGTTTAAGTGTAAACATTGAGTTTGGGGGAGTGGCCAGGAGCAACTTATTGGGATTTAAAGTGACAAGACACCCTAATTCAGCTCAAAATAGGCAGAACTGAGCAAACTAAAATATCATTATCTGAGAATGATTTTGTGTAAACCTGTTTTGTGTAGCCCATAGACCTATCCTAACCTGTTCAAGGAAGGATAATAGGTTACCTTTACAATGTTAAAGACTTGGCTTCTAGGTTTAAAGCTGAGATGGGGAGAATTGGGTTTTTTGAAGCCTTTTTTTTGTGCTGGTATTTGGGATTTTCCCCTTGTTCTCGGCTCACCTGCGCTCATTAACTCTGATGGCAGAGATTTTTCCTCACAAATATGAGGACGACACCTTTGATCAAAACAATGCCAGATGATTACTGTTATTTCTGCCTCCCTGTCATGGTGTCACATCAAGTTGCGGGAAGGGCTCCACGTGTAAGAACACATGCCCAACGCCGCATGGACATGAAAATGAGAGGTGTGGATCAGATTTATAACATTCTTGAGTGCTTTGATGTGCAGCTGATTCAGGAGGCTTTGGTTTCAAAATAAGGTCTAGACAGCGTCTTATCTTGTAGTAGTGCATAGATTCAGTGATAAAAATGTATGATTTACATTTTAAAAAGCAATCTGAGGCAGATTAGGGGTAATCATGATATCTGTGGTTGAGAGAAACACTGGCGGTGTACGTGCAAGGCTGCTGTGCATTCTTCTGATTTTGTAACACTGACAACAGCTGTCCACATGCTGCGGATAGCTGCAGAGACAGACCCATCCTAGTCCTGAGAGAGTAATGGCCATGCTTTTTTATGTGACCTTTCACACTAATCCCTCTCCCGGTAAATAGCTTAGCAGAGTGTTTTTGGAGCTTGGTGAGCATAGTAGTTGATGGATCAATCGCACAAGTTTGGTCTTGAATTTTCTTCTTCTCAGACTCATGTAAAGTCCAAAACTGAAGTGTTTAAAACAACTTAATTTTGGTTGTGTTTTTCTAACCCAACTCTGGGACTTATAAGACAACATCAATGTGTTTTGATTCAACACCACAGGGAATTTGACCCAGAATATTGGGTTTGAGTTTTAACCCAATGTTCTGGGTCATGATGCAAGGTTTCCCCAGAAAACTTGTTAAGTCTGGTGGTTGGGTGCCAGGGCAGCCATTCATCCAGCGACTCGTCGTGTTTTTGACTTAAAAATGTTTAAAGTTGTGAGAAAATTTGAAAATATCACTTAATAATTATGTGTCATTGAAAGATACACCAACTATAAAGTCTTAAAAAATGCCAACATTTAAAAAAACTTAATTAAAGAAACAATGCTCAGCCTGGTGGGGCCAAGTAAAGCCTGGTAGCCCGCCAGGCTTATAATACACTAAGGGAAACCTTAATTTATACTAACATAGGCAAATGGCAATAAGAGATTCTCATGGTGTCATAACCAGGCCTGTTGCAAAAGGCAATAAACCAATGAATCACATGATAAATTAAAACAAACTAAATAAGTTGTTGTATATTTTCCTTTTCTCTTTCTCTTTCTGAAAAACAAAAGTCCTCATTCTGGTGCTTTGGTCTCTACTTTTGAAGAACAGTTTTGTTTACAGAGACTTTATAATTAATTTTACTAATTTTGTCTGTTATTTTGTTTATTTATTTTGGATATTTAAAATGTCTTACAGTTCCAGTGTTAAATGTTAATTCGAATTTAATGTTTATTGAACTTTTAGAATGTGTTCTTGCATTATTATGCCATTACTCTTATGTTAGTTGAAAATAGTCATTGTTGTGTACTGTAATAATTTCTGGGACAATTTATTGTCCAGCAAAATTTGTTATTGTGATAAACCACCATGGCTCCATAGTACAATGGATCCAAGCCTATTCGCTGTTTCATTATTTACAAATTCACTCACTCACAAGTTTTTCTGTGCAACAAAACTCCAACTTTTTGGAGGTCCATTGTACATATAACAAAATTTAAAACAGACAAGATTCAATTATCCCAAATGCTGGCATTGTAAACTATAACATTTGATTCAAGTCAAAGTATAGGATGAACTCCTGTACTAATTTAGTTTTATAGTGATTTTTGTGTAGAACAACACACCTGTCCGCTGTGCCGACCTTTATAGAGAAAATTCCAATTAAAAATACTTTATTATTCTCCAGGGAAATCAAATAATTAAAAATATATGTGTAGTGACCTTCGAGACGCAGCTTCTCCTCTGAGTTACAGCTCCCAAGCTTTTCCCCTACAGAACAGCCCTTCTCCGCGACTCCTTCAGACTAGCCAGAAGCAATTAGCAAACATCTGGTGGAACCTCACATCTGCTGAGCTCATTATAAGAGCTAAATCTCAGTGCAACACTGGTAAAACTTTGTTAAAGAGTTAATAGAGGAGTGATGTGATGACTTCCTGAAAGCAGAGCTACAGAGACTGAGACCCAAGGTGTTAAATTACAAAGTCAAATTTCTTTTAAGTCATAATTGCTATATAAAGAATTTTTATAGCAACTGAAGTTCACATTGTTACTTGATTGTGCTATAAAGTGGTGCTGTGTGCCTGGAAAATATATAATTGCGCCCTTTAAGCTGTAGAATAGTCTCTGGATACTCAGGTTTATGAAGATAACTCGATTATCCTACCTGGTAGATCTATCAGGTTTGCCTTTGATACAACATAAGGTTATATGGTGAAGAGGATTTGTGCTAAAAATACAGGATGATATAGTGACGATAAACAGATGGTGCTCAGTGTGTAGAAAGAAAAAGTGATATATAAGTTCCAAATTTTACTCTGAAAGTTTAGCTTGAAGGCTGGTTGTGAATCAGAGTTCTACCTTTACAAAAATCTATCATTTTTAACCTAGAATTTCATAAAATTTAATTAAAGTGCATCTTTCTGTCCTTTGCCATCAGCAGAAGTGTCTGGTATTGTGTAGGTTTTTCATATTCTGTTTCAAATTCATTTAATTGTTTTAATCGGTTTCATTTAGACAATCTGTTTTTAATGAAAGATAACAAAGGTATTTATTTTCTTGTAACAGTATGTAAATTGGAAGTGAGATTTAGAAAATCCACTTGAGCATCTGTCTCTCAAAATATCTGCGCACATTTTGAGGTCAACAAACATCACAATGTTAGCAAGAGACGTATCCTTTTAGCCTTTCAGTTGCTTCTTTCAAACATAAAATGTCTTAAAGATTTACAGATCCAAAAAAAAAGAAGAAATTTATTTTCGGTTTTTAAAACGTTGAATGTTCATCTTGTTGCTGAGCAGGTAAAAAGAAAAAACTAAGACAGTTCAGTTATGTTTGCATTTTAAGTAAAAAATTTTGTTGGTTTTTTTTCTGCCCACTATAAAGTTTAAACATAAACTTTAGCACTTTGATTTCAGCCTGACTGGCGAAAAGTTTGGACGCCATTGGCTTAAAAAAGTAATCAACACTCTTTGACTTTGTGACTCATTAGTTGGTCAAAATGTTGAACGTAGCTAGGGCTAGCTTGTGCTAGCTAATTAGCAAGATAAAAAGCTAATTATTTGGACAGTGGATCAGAAGACACTCATGCTGTAGTGGGTTTGAACTCCGTCTCCATCGTTTCAGTCACTTTGCGATCGTGTGTTTGGGCAGGACACTTCAGCTGCTTTGCCTGCTGGTGGTGGTCATCGGGCCCAGTGGCGCCGGTTGATTGAACCAGTCAGGGCAGCTGTAGCCACCGTCAGTGTGTGAAAGCGTGTATGAATGACTGATTGTTGTGTGGAATGGTTTAGAGTCCTTTGACTTATACTATACAAGTACCCATTTACCACAACTCAACCCACTGACATTAATTTTATTACTCAGCATAATTAACCTTGTGACTAAGGAGTGTTCTGTCCAGTCATCAGCATACGTTGTCAGATCCCCATTAGCGTCATTTATGTTAAAAAGTTTATGATGTAAACTTTTTAACATAAATTTTGTTTTGCCGCCCTTACATTCCAGATATCTCAAATTGTTTTATGACTAGACATTTTTGACTATCTGAAATACACATTTCAGATAGTGTATTTCAGATTATTATGCCATCAGGTATTATGATGGCATAATAATATCGTCACAGTGTATTGTGCATTTTTGGTCACAGATCATTTATTTAAATTTTCTGTGTTATGATTATTTTATTTTGAATACCTTGTTAGGCGTTTACTTGAATTAGAAGCAATTATTTAGTGGGTTTTTATCTTGTCTGAGAAAAAAAAATACCAATTACAGTTCATGAAACCTCTTTACCATTTCTTTTATTTCAACTACTGGAAGAGGATAAACTAAATCTGACCAGGTTTCCGTATAAAAGTGGAATCTTTTAAGGAATGATCTGGTCTCACTTTAGTGAAATTTCTGGATATTCTACGTCAGTGAATGAAGAACACCTTTGTTTTAACTGAATTTCAACACACACTTGCAGTTTTAGTTAAAGTTTCTGAAGTTTTATATTCAAAGAAACTGATTATGAAAAATGTTTATTTGGCCTGATTTTTTGCTATTTTGTAATTATATTATTTACATAAATCATTTTGTTCTCAAAAATACCAAAATTTCCACATAATTTTATATTTTGGTCTGCCTGATTATGTTACTTTTAAATATAAAATATTGATAATTTGATCAGTTGGGTTTCCTTTTTACCAAATACGTTTTACTCTCAAGTCATTTATTGGATGGTTACCTGAGTAAAAATATCTTAAAGTAGTGCTACTCTTACTTGAGTACAATTTTTGGATAGTCTACCCACCTCTGAGGATTTTGTTGATGGGATTTGACAAAATCTAATGTTTATTGCTTGTTTCATAATTGGCATTATGTTTTTATGATGTAAAGCACTTTGAACTTCCTTGTTGCTGAAATGTGCTATGCAAACAAGCTTGCCTTGACTTGACTTTTCTTACTTAACACATTGAGTCAGAACTTTTGACCCAATATTTGCTTGGTCTGTCCTACATTTGGGTTGAGAAATGACCCTGCAGATTCTGTGTGTGCACTGAGCTCTCACACTCAGCCTCTTGTTAGAGGTTTTAGATCGACTCTCAGGTTTTAGTCATAAAGCAGCACTCTGCGGACCCTTCCCCCTAGAACAGAACAAAACCCAGAGAGGTTAGGATTTAGTCCCCAACTGTTTTCTGTTACTCCCAGGATTTATTGTTCATTGTTTTTGACAGCAAGCCCCTTTGTTCCTCGAGGCGCCTGTGGAGGAGGTTTCGGGGCATGTGACTCTTCTGAGCGATCGTGCCGGACTGAGTGACACTCTGAGGCCACATGTGGTCTGCAGAGGACAAGGACTTCATGTTGATTTTCAGGAAGTTGGGTCAATTAAGGAGATTTCAAAGGGATTAACTGAAGCTCGTTTGATTTGTTGGTTCAACGTTGCTAGAAAGCAGAATGTGAAAGCTGTGTAACTTGAGCTGTGTTTTAGACTCTCGTACCCTCACTGTGCTGTCACCAGGCGGTTCATACAGGAGATGGGTCTGGGACTAAGTGGTTCTGGTCATTATAGTGACTCAGTGACAATGCACTGTAACCTGAGAGTTCATAGTGGACTTCCCAGTATGTCCTTCCCAGTGTTTCCCCTATCAATGTCAGAATGTTGCCAGACGATAAGTGTTTTGCTGAATGTTTACCAGATGATGGCAGGACATTGTTTGCTATTTTTGGCGAACAGAGACGAGTACAGGGATGCGGCGTTGCTGCATTTAGCCCGTTCGGTGAATCCACCAGAACCGTGTTGGAGCTCGGCCATTGGGACTTGTTATCCTGTGGGAACAGAGCCGGACTCTGAGACTCCATCCCGCTTCGACCGGAGATCCGACTGCGAGGCTTATTTTAGTGGCACCTCCACTGCATCCTGTTAACGCGCGCCTCAAAAGGAAGATGGCAGGCCCTTTGATGTAAATAAAGATTGCGCTTCCTCTTGAGTCCCTGTAAGCCTGCTTCTGAGAACATTTGTCATTGTTTAAGCCTGCTGTCTTTAACATGCCTCCGTCGTGTCGCAGGGAGCACATATGGTGGCCAATATTTCAGACATGCCACAAATGTGTGTGTGGGTGTGTGTTGGGGTGCTTTCCATGTCTTTAATCTGATGCAATGAATTAGGCAATTGTTAAAGGGAACATATTCTGCTTTCTTTTAAACAAGTTAGGTTAGTTTTATGATCTATACAAAACATGTTCATTGCATTTTTGGCACAAAATCATTCTCAGAGGATGAGATTTTACCTGATCAATTCTTCCTATTTTGAACTGCTTTCAGAAAGAGATGTTTTAGTGTCCTGTCACTTTTATGCAATTTATTTGTTGCTGGCCACACCCCCAGCAGCTAACATCAAAATACGTGTCTTTTCCAGCAGCCACTGTACAAACTATAATTAAAGCTGAACAGAAGAAAGTTTTTAAAAAGTAGCTGTAAACCCTTTTAGGAGGAATTTAGCTGAATTGTTTAATTATTGTATATAATATGAAATTATCAACATTTTGTATAAACTGTAATTCATTTTCATCGCTGTATTTGAATGATTTCTACTGTATGATGTGCGTTTTAATGATGGATCCCAAGAAGAGTAGCTGGGCATTAAAAAAAATAAAAATAAACAAACAACATAGCAATAAAACCAGTTGACCAGTTCCACTCTGGTTGCTAGGTGAGGACCTGGGATCAGTTGGGGTTGCTAGGCAACGAGGCAGCGCTCGCAGGTTGGAGCTTAAGAATTTTTCTATTTAGCGCTCACCTGTTTCTAGTACCAGTAGAGACCCAAATGGAAGCACAAAACGCACAAAAAATGAAGTTTTGCATAAAAACTCTGCGTGAATCCATTCCTCTTGTAATGGCCTCATTGGATCAGTTGGGGTTGCTAGGCAACGAGACACTGCTAGCTGATTGTGACTGAGGATTTTGAAACGACAAATTTTCTACACACCAAAACACATTACGTTATTTCCAGAAAATGGTTGATTTTTTTTTTTAGCTCTCAGTTCTTTCTAGAACCAGTAGATGTCCAAATGGAGGCACTAAATTGTGCAAAAAAAATGAAGTTTTGCATAATAGTCTCCCTTTAAAGGTTCAATCAAAGCTTTTAGGAGAACAAAATAAAGAGAAACACTTTCCACTACTGCAAGTCTTAACAGGTTACGCTCTGCTGAACACAGACCTGATCTCAAGAATTAGCTGCGAGTTCGACTGACCATGTTTCCTAAGGGAGCCACATGGCTTTTCCTCCAACTCCACAAGGCATGCACTGCTTTAAACCCAATCAGACACCAGAGCACATAAAATATTGAGATCTTAAAAGCGAATATGCTTTTTCAAAACGCTCAATGTTGAGTCATATTTAATAAGTGACACACATTTTCCAAAAAAAAAAAAAAACTTGAGTGTTGTTTCAGGGACCATAAGTTCATCCAAGTTGGTAATGAAAATATGTTAGAGGCATAAGGGGAATAGCAGGAGTGCTCTGCCTCCAGTCGAAGTCCTTTTTTTTTTTAAACTTTACTGTAACATTTTCCACACAGAACTCATGGACACAAAAGCAGCGCGACCCTTCAGTTTTTCCTTCAACACCAGCGACTACAGGATCCTCCTCATGGATCAGGACCAGGGCCGCCTCTACCTGGGCAGTCGGGAGTACCTGGTTGCTCTGGACATGCACAACGTCAACAAAGAACCGCTTATAGTGCGTTTGAGCTCTCTTCTTAAATCCACTCTGCTATTTGGCATGTGGTCCTAAATCTCTGAGTAGTGCAGTGATCCTAATTTGTAGTGTTTTTTTCTCTAATGCAGATCCACTGGCCAGCCTCTGCAAAGAGAAAGGGAGAATGCCAGATGACAGGAAAGGGTAGACAGGTGGGATCTTGTGCTCATATAAAAATTAATCCTTCTTTCCAGATGCTGCAGCAGCGTTTGAATTCCATTTATCTTACTCCTCTTTGTCCAGGGTGAATGTGCCAACTTTGTGAGGTTGATTGAGCCGTGGAACCGCACCCACCTCTACACCTGCGGCACAGGGGCGTACCAACCCATCTGCACATTCATCAACCGAGGCTGGAGGGCAGAGGTGAACACGGCATTTACAGATCCCCAAGTGGGATTTACAGCAAAACGCCCCAAGCAGCGCAGACCTGGAGAGCTTTGTCCTGCTAAATATTTCAGGACGGCAAACTGGGACACTGATTTGTTTATGATTTTCCTTATGCTCTATTTTTATGCACACTCTCTCTCTGATCTGCCTCTGCAGGACTACCTGTTTAGACTGGTGTCTGGTTATATGGATTCAGGGAAGGGAAAATGTTCCTACGATCCCAAGCAGGAGAATGTTGCAGTTTTGATCAGTAAGAAAAGTGCCTGACTAAGGCTACGTTCACACTGCAGCCTGATGTGACCCAATTACAATTTTCTTTTGTCATATCGGATTTTTTTTTTGCCGTGGTCGTTTACACTTCCAAACACACGCGACGTGTATGAGATCTCCAGTGTGAACTGCAAACGACCTGAAGTGTCCCGCATGCGCAGTAGAGGGCGCAATAACGTCACACGTAGAGAGCGTGCTCAGTGTTTTGCCAACCGCCATTAAAAAAAAAGAAGAAGAAGAAGCGCTCAGTGTTTGCGGAAGTAAACATGGATGCTAACAGTGGAGCATAGCTTACGATTTTAAAGTTGTTGTCCGACCGGAGCAGTACATTAACAACTTAATCCTCATTATAATCCGCCATGTTTGTTGTTTTACCTCCCGCTTGGGCGTATCAGGGCGCAGAGTAGTGACGTTGGTCGAGCATCAGTGACGTTCAGGTCGGATGGTTGCGACCTGGCCGTTAGGTCACATTTGAATCGGATACGAATCGGATATCCAAGCGTCCTCGGTCGATTTCTAAGAAAAATATCCAAGCTCTGTTGTTCAGATTGTCATGAAAAATCCAGATTCGGGTCAAAAGAATCGGAATTTGGTCACTTCAGGCTGCATTAGACTCAGAAAAAACGCACCCTAGCTGGTCAGTCAGTAAATGGTGGGATCTTTGTGTGTCGTTACAGATGGAAACCTGTACGCAGGTGTACATATTGACTTTATGAGCACAGACGCTGCTGTATTTAGGACCATGGGAGGGAGGACAGCAATCAGGACGGAGCAGTATGATTCCAGGTGGCTCAACGGTGAGTAAGTGTGGGTGTGAAGAAGTAAAACGCCAATGATTACACGTTCTAGATCCTCTCATTTCATTTTGACAACCACTCGTTTCAATCCTCTTTCTGCTTTTATCCTCCAGAGCCGGTGTTTATCCAGATCCAGCAGATCCCTGACAGTGCAGAAAAGAATGATGACAAGCTTTACTTCTTTTTCCGGGAGAAGAGTCTAGACACCAGTGGTGGGGCGAGCCCCACGGTTTTAGCCCGGGTGGGGAGAGTGTGTCTGGTAAGCAGAACCACGCTACTAACCAAATTACTCGCCTGCTTTTAAAAACAGTCCAAGCATTTAAATCAACCACTTAACCATTTTGTGGCAATAAGTCGATGTTTTTTTGGTGTCATTTCGAAACTTCTTGATTGTTGAATCTGTATGCGCTGTACAATGGCTGCTGGAAAAGACGAGCAGCCAATAAAACAATAAAGCGTTTTATTGTTGGTTGTGCAGGAAGCTCCACTTCTGCTTTTCAAACATGTACTGTTGGATAATTGCGTTTCTGTTTGAAGCCATTTTCACATGCGAGTGTAAACATTGAGTTGGGGGCGTGGCCAGCAGCAGCTTATTAGGATTTAAAGTGGCCATAAAAACTGCTCATTCTGAAAGGAGCAGACTAAAATCTCAATATCTAAGAATGATTTTGTACAAAAAAATATAATGAACATGTTTTGTAAAGCCTACAGACCTATTCTAACCTGCTCAAGGAAGCATACTAGGTCACCTTTAGCCATGTCTTTATATTTACCTCGCAGAATGATGAAGGTGGACAGAAATCCCTGGTGAACCGGTGGACGACATTCCTGAAGGCGCGTCTTGTCTGCTCGGTTATAGGAGACGACGGAGTCGAGACGTCGTTTGATGAACTACGTAAAGCCCTGAGAAAATGGTCTCTAATTTCGTGTTGGCTGCATCTGCTTGACTGTGTTTTTAATGAAATGCATGTCATTGTTTTTCCAGGAGACGTGTTCATTCAACCAACACAGGATGAAAGAAACCCCATGGTGTACGCTCTGTTCACCACAGCCGGGTGAGTCATTTTCTGGAATCCAGGTTCACAAATTCAAAGTTATTTCTTTGTTTTATCAACACATTTTTGTGGGTTATTTATTTTCTAATTTCATGGGTTGGGTTTGGCACCTTTTTTTTAATATGTGTTGTTTGTTATTGCTGAAGCTCTGTGTTTAAGGGCTCAGCAGTTTGCGTATACTCGATGGCTGACGTCCGCAACGTCTTCAATGGGCCGTTTGCCCACAAACACGGCCACAACTACCAGTGGACAGAATACACTGGGAAGATTCCCTATCCACGACCTGGAACAGTAAGTTTCACTCTCATTGTCTTCACAGAGAAATACGACAAGAAAGAGCAACACTAATTCAGTTTCTATGCACCACAAATCTGGAACAAACTTCCAGATAATTGCAAAGAAAGCCAAAACATTGAGTGCCTCTAAATCTAGTCTAAAACCCCACAGGTTTAGAGTTACGCTTCAAACATAATCAATAAAATGCCTGAAATTTGCTAAACACATAAACTTGATTGATTGATTGATTGATTGATCCATAAGGTGGGATACTTAGAAAACACTAACACACTATTTGTAAAACGTAGATTATTAAAATTCATTGGCATAGTAAAACTATTGACTGCTTTAATTCTTTACAAACCCAAAATATTTGCCAAAAAACATTCAAAATTTGTCTAAGGAGGAAATTTATCAGTTAAGGAGGAATTACATTTTCTGAATTTAAAATGTAAAATTCAGAATTAAAATGTTTGTGTATCAATAAGTGGAGTCAAATTTGAACATTGTCCAATCATAAAACTGTCCAAATGAAAATATAAACTAATGATTACTGCTGGATGTACTATATCAGGGTTTCCCCCAGTGTTTTATTAGCCTGGCGGGCCACCAGGCTTTACTTGTTGTGACCCCATCAGGCTACGCACTGCTTTTTAAAATGTTTAATGACTGCTGAGCGCCCCGACCACCGGGCTTAGCAAGTTTTCTGGGGGAAACCTTGTATTTAATATTTTTAGTCAATTATTGATGTTGGTGTTGTTTTTGACCCTACCTTTGTATTATCATCCACTGTAATTAAAATTCTCTTGAATATTTAAGATAAAAGTTTTGCAATTATGTTTCATGCTGTAAGTATTTTTGTACATATTCAACAAGACACTGGTGTAATCAAATCTTTTTTCCTCCCTGTTGCATCCAGTGTCCAGGAGGAACCTTCACTCCAGGCGTCCAGTCGTCCAAGAACTTCTCTGATGAAGCTGTGAATTTCATCCGCTCACATCCCCTCATGTTTCATTCAGTGTATCCTATCCATCGTCGCCCCCTGGTGGTGAAAACCGGCGTGGACTACCGGTACACGGCCCTTGTGGTTGACCAGGTGGACGCAGTGGATGGGCGCTATGAGGTTCTGTTTTTAGGCACAGGTGAAATAGCAGCTGGACAGATGGTTGAAATACATTTTCATTGAGAAATGTTAATAATCAACAATATTAATGTTGCTTTTAGACCGAGGCACAGTGCAAAAAGTCATAGTTTTGCCCAAAGACCCAACAACTATGGAGGAACTGACTCTAGAAGAGGTTGAAGTTTTTCGGGTATGTCTCTGTTTGCCTGTGTTCATTCAGTCACAATAACCATAGAAGTTTAAGTATTTTTCTTTATTAAATTACAGACCAGAGTTCCTGTTAAAACAATGAAGATTTCTTCAAAAAGAGTAAGCTTTTTTTATTCTTCATACTGGAGACACTGCAGGTTCTCACAAAAGTATTCGTACCACTTGAACTTTCCAGATGTTGTTCCAATCTTTGAAAACACCCTCCTTCTGGTAACACATGGTGTTGGCAGCATGAGACTTTGGGGATTCTTCAGAGGCAGAAAATCTGGTTAGAGTTAATGAAAAATAACTCAATGAAGAACTATCCTGGAAGAAAACCAGTTTGGGGTTTTAATAGACTGGAGCAGAGGTTTTCTTTCCATCAAGATAACAACCGTAAACATAAAATCGGAGCTATTATATAATGTTTTTTAAACTAAACACATTTGTGAGTTTGATCCAATCACAGACATTGAGGTTTGCAGTTCAGATGTGTCAAAACCTTTTGCACTATATATTAAAATGTTCAGAAGGTATGAATACTTTCGCTACGACCTTTGTTTACGTGCATCTACTGCCTTTTTGAGTTGAGCCCGTTTTTGTTTGTGTTGCTACAGCAACAGCTATATGTGTCATCGGACGCGGGCCTGACGCAGGTGTCGCTGCACCGCTGCGGCGTGTACGGCAGGGCCTGCTCCGACTGCTGCCTGGCCCGGGACCCCTACTGCGCTTGGGATGGAGAGAGCTGCTCTGCCTTCACCCCTTCTACCAAAAGGTTTAGCTCTCCTCATATTATCACTGTGCAGTTATGTCGGGTTTACTGAAGCACACCTGGCAGTCTGAGAGACTCGGTTCAATTGGGGAGCAAAGTCACGACATTTGTTATATTTTCGGCTGGTGCGATTCGCTTTCACACGGCACTTTGTCAAACGAAGCAAACTCTTTGAAAAACCTGTTCCCCACTTCAAAATCATAAAATCTTACCAAGTACTTCTGGTCTAGTTCCTAGAAATAAGACAAACTAAATTACAAGTAATGTTTTGGAAAGATAGAGAGGCTGGTTTTCAGTAAATAATACTTAATATTGATAAAAATGTAGTTGTTCTATTGGCAGATAAATGAACCTGTAACATGGGAAAAATACCTTGTTATAAGTTAAGTAATCTGCCAATGGAACAAGTGCTTTTTCATCAGTATTAAGGAATTATTTATTTAAACAAGTCTCTAGTACTTGCTAAAAAAACATTAACTGTAAGTTAGTTTTGTCTTGTTTCACGTTTACTAAAATAGTTGCACTAGAAACTAGACCAGAAGTACTTGGTAAGATTTGGTGGTTTTTTTGGTAAGATTTGCACCAAATCTGTGGCGCCTCCTGTGGTTAGGAGGCGCCACACCAAGAACCACTGAAGGGAACAAGACAAAAAACTCAGAAGAAAACAAGAGTTGAACTTCTTTCTTGGCGAAATGTAAAGAAAATAAAGTGCCGTTGGATTTTAGCGGTTTTGCTTTTGTTTTTGTATAAGACAAGTTATTTCTCCCACTAGCGATAGACTCCCAGCTTGTGTTTTAATTGTATTTACCCAGAATCCCCTGCGCTATAGTCCACGTCCTGCTTTTGGAGCGGCCTCCGGTCCATTTGGCGTTCATATATACTTGGAGTTCACTTCGACCGAACTCATATTTATGTTTGTAGGTGGACCAGAGTTAACTTTTTTGATCTGAATCAGAGTTTGATTACAACATTTCCCCAAACAAACTAGAATTTGATTAAAGTGGACTAAAAAGGACTGGTGTGAATGAATCCTTTAACTCTAATACTTGTTTTAGGAGGAGCAGAAGACAGGATGTAAAGCACGGTGATCCACTAAGACAGTGCAGGGGCTTTAATGCCAAAGGTAAGATGGAGGTTTTAATTCTTAAATATAATGAATATGTTGTTGTTTTTATTTTAAGCAATTTTCTTTTCTGTCTATGTTTGCAGTGGAGAAACGTTTGAGAGAGACGGTGCAGTTTGGGGTGGAGGGCAGCAGCACCTTCTTGGAGTGTCAGCCTCGCTCCCCTCAGGCCACAGTCAAATGGCTTTACCAGAGGGAGGGAAAGAGGAAAGTGGTGAGGAAGTAAAATTTATTCATTGCAAGTTTAATAAGAAATGACAAATCAAAAAATAGAGGTTGAAGTTTGGCTGAAGTCACGATTCAGTGATTCCAGTCTGAACCTCCTAACTGGTGTTCTGGCATAAAACCCTGTTACCAATGAATAACTACTGTTTCCCAAAAATAATGATTAAAAAAATTGCCATTTTATACTATACAAGTTGTACTTATTCCAACCACTTACTGTCGTTAGAAAAGAAAAATCCTCAAGCTACAGATTTTAGCATCCCAGTTCAGTTATGCTGCAGCTCTTTTCTATTAATTTGGGTTTCATGTGACACTAAAATTGCTAATGGTTGTCAAAGAATTATAAAACAAAAGAAAAAATTATGAAGTTTGACATGCAAACCCAATTTTTTGTAATACGACCTGTATCTAATCTTTCCTCGACCGTCTGAACAACAGAAGTTTGTTTGTTTTTTTTTCTGAATGCGACCCGGGCTGCTTGGATATCCGATCTTTTCAAATGTGACCTGAATCTTAACGGTCAGGTCGCGTTTAGCCGAACAGAACGTTATTGATCCTCAACAAAGGATCTGCTTCCTGATACACGAAAGCGGGAAGTAAAACAACAACCATGGCGGAATATAATAAGGATTAAGTTGTTAATTTGCTGGCTCTGGTTGGACAACAACTTTAAAATTGTAAGATATGCTACACCGTTAGCATCTATGGTTACTGAAAACACAGCGCCCTCTACTGCGCATCCGGGACACTTTCAGGTCGATTGCCATTCAGCTCACATACAAGTCGAAAGTGTGAACGACCACACCAAAAATAATCAAATTTGACAAAAAATTGGAACTGTGTCACTTCAGGCTGCATTGTGAACGTAGCATAAATGTGTTGAGCACTTTCTTATGCTGCTGGTGCTTTGTTGTATCAATTGTTAGTCCTTTAGTTATTAGAAGGATAGAAATCTAAACTTGTTGCTCATTCTTTAACCTGTAGCTGAATCGTGTTGGAGGAGTTCTGAAAACCAACCAGGGAATCCTCCTGAAGTCTCTCAACCAATCAGACGCAGGGCTCTACCACTGCCTCGCCACCGAGAACAACTTCAAGCACACCGTGGCCCGCGTGGCTTTGCGCATTCTGGATCGGGACATCGTTTTGGCGCTAACCGCTCAGGACGAGGACGAGGAGCCAAAAACCCGCCAAGCAGGAGCGTACCCTCAGTCGCCCGTCGCCTCCACACCTTTCCCCCCCGAGATCAGACTGATTAACCAGTACTGCCAGTCCTACTGGGACCAAGTCAACCCCAAACAGCAGCAGCAGCGGAAGCGCACTAACCGCAGGCACACAGAAAGTCAGGACCAAGGTCTTGGTTAGGCGGCAGGACGGTCCAACACCGGTCTGTCTGGACTTTATGCTGGACGTTTTAGTTCGACACATGTTTGGGTGTCACTTCCACTCATTTGGGTGGGTGACGCCATTATTGTTTTATCATTAAAGTGTTGTTGGTTTTGCAAGTTTCAGCCCAGTAAATCCATATTAAATATAGTTTACACTACTGATGACCACATTCTAAATGATGCCATAGTTACCAAACAGCAGCTTTATTACAGTGTATAATAATGTTACTGATCTTAAAAAAATAAAAGAACTGTTCAGTGGAACAAAGCACACATTTCACATAAACTTGGTGTTCTTTGCAAAAAAAAAAAAGGCTGAATGCAATAATGCAAATGATAAGCCTATACTTACACAGGTATGCTTTCCTTTAAGTATCTCCAAACAGAAGTGTAATATATTAATTGTGAATATAATATTAACGGTCATGACCTGTTGTTTCGGTTTCCCTGTATTGTATGATGCTATCATGTTGATATAAATGCATATTTTTGCATGCATACTGTCGTTGGTCTTTGTACATTTCATGATTGCTCTCTTGTTGTGTTCTGATGTTGGTGAGTTTTAATGTTAAGCTAATTCCATTAGATGTTGATATTTACTGCCCTCCCATTACTGTCCTGTGCTTTGGTGACCTGCAGTATGTGAGTAGTGAAGTTCTGTGTAGCGTACAGTGTTCTTCTTCCAGTTATGCACTTTGTTGTTGGTGGCATTCATGGGAAATTGGGATCTTTGCACAGATGTATGACAAGAACTGATTTTTTTTTTTAATGTACAGTATGCGATAAAAATGGGAGCGAACCTGGCTCAATGTAGTATTGCTTGTTATTCTGTCATCCTACACTGTATCTAGAAATGTTGTTAGCAAGGAGACAAAATCCCAATATACGGAAATGGATTAGGGCCACCGAAAAAAAAAAAAAGAGTTCTGACTTTAATTTCAGAATTCCTACTTTAATCTCAAAATTCTAAGAATAAAGTCACGATTCTGACTTCTCAAAATTCTGACTTAAATCTCAGAATTCTGAGAACTTGGAGAAAAAAGAATTCTCACTTTCTTCTCAAAATTCTGACTTTAATCTCAGAATCCTGAGAAAAGTCAGAATTCTGAATTTTTCTTAGAATTCTGACATTACAGTCAGAATTCTAACATTTTACATGTTTTTTTTTGTTTCTTTTTTTACAGATATAAACATTGCAGCATATTTATATTTGTGTTGATAGATGAGAAACCATTTATTTGCCATAAAAGCATCTAGTGATTGTTTTAAAGTCTTGGTGAAATGTCAGACATCGTTAACAAAGATAAATTGTCCCAGTAATTATTGCGATAAACGATAATATTGTTCTGAGAGCATTTTCAAGTCATATTTTCATAATTACATAATAATGCAAGCTCACCTTTTCTTAAACTTTAGTTTTCTAAAGAACTTCTGGAATTCTGATTATTTTGTCAAAACAATTTATTACCTTTAGATTTAGGTTGTTATTTTTCCTGTATAAATGAATGTGACCACTTTTAAGGTCGTGTTTTCTACAGAAGATCTGAATCCATCACTAGTAATTTCTTCACATAATTCTTCTAAAATAAGAAACGTTCAGCCTTTTTAATGAACCGTTTGTTTTTATTAACTCCAGCACAAATGCAAAAACAATTTTCCCATAAATACGAGTCGTTTTCCAGTTTGAAACGTCACATGTAACAGTTATTGAGCTTAAAACTAATATCTAAAAAATTCAGAATCCGCAGCAGCCGGTGTTTTATCAGTCGTCCCATTCGTCCTCGTCATCATCGTCGTATCCTGCATCATCTTCACTTTCATCTGCAGGAGCGAACAAACGCACACATAAAAGAGTGTTCTGCTTTTGTTTCGGCTCAGTTTTCTTAAAAATGTTTACTGATGCTTACCGGAAGAGTGGATGACTTTACTCCTCTTCTGCATGACCATCATGAGGGCACCAACGATGCCCTCTCCCCCGTCTGGCGTTGAAGGCGGCGGCGGCTCAGAGCTTTCTGTTACCTGCAAAAAAACACACATTAAACAAGTTTTATTATGCAAAAGTCATAATTTTGCACATTTTTACATTTCCATTTGGGTCGCATTTCTAAAACAGGCTAAGCACTAAAAAAAAAAAAAAACACCTGGTTGTTGTTTTGGTCATTTTTGGTGTCTGGAAAATGACACCGTAAAACCCTCAGATTATTAAGTTACAAGTAATGGGAATTGCGCTGTTGCCTAGCAACACCAGCAGAGCCAAGCCTAGTTACCCGGTGGAACTCCAGCACATTTGGTCAGCTGATTTAACAGCTGTATGCTCTGTGCAATGGCTGCTGGAAAAGATAAGTGTCTTGTTGTTGAATTACTACTCACAAACCACTCGCTGCATTCTTTTTGATTGCACAGGAGGCTCCACTTCTGCTTTTCAAACATGTACGGTTGTGTAATTGTCCATCGTTTGCACCCATTTTTGCGTGTGAGTGTAAACGTTGAGTTGGTGGGCGAGCCCAGCAAGTTATTTGGATTTAAAGTGACATAAAAACATCTCATCCTGAAAGGAGCAGAGCACTGAGCAGACTAAAACCTCGTTATCTAAGAATGATTTTATGTAAAACCTGTTCAAGGAAGAATAGTCAGTCACCTTCGAGTTTGTTTATGGATGGAAATTTAATTGAAAGTGTAAAAATATGAGGAAGGATTTATTTTTTACTTTTTTGAGACTCTTTCCGAGTCGGATCTGATCGAGCAGGGCGCCTCTGCCGTCTCCTCCTCCGGAGGATGAAGGAGCAGGTGGTGGAGGCGCGCCACCAATCTTTGGAGGAGGAGGGAAATCTGAAGGAGCAGAAGCTTGAGCAGGCGGAGGCGGAGGAGGAGGAGGAGGAGGAGGTGGCGCTCCTCCCCCACCACCCCTGCTGGGTGTAGATGGGACAGGAGGTGGAGGGACACCCATGGAGCGATGCTGGCTGGATGGCGGCGGAGGGGGTGGCATGCTGTGGGAGGCCCGTGAAGACGGAGGAGGCGGAGGGGCTGAGGAGTGGGCCGGTAAAGGCGGTGGAGGTGGGCCTCCTCTGCTTGCTGGAGGAGGAGGTGGCAGGCCGCCGCGGGATGGAGGCGTTTGAGGGGGAGGAGCTCCGCGCTGCGCCTGGCCTGGGATGGGAGGCAGGGGGCCAGAGCGACCTCGTGAGGGAGGAGGAGCCGGGGGCCCGGGGCCCGGCACAGGAGGCAGGGGCCCCTGTCGGCTGGAAGGAGGAGGTGGAGGAACATCACCTGTGATGTAAACAGAAGGAGATGCAGGTTAGAAATGAACCCGGTTAAAAATGCAGGATGTAACTTTTATAAAAAATATAATTCTGGGAAAAATGAAGAGACCACTTAAAATGAACAGTTTCTCTGATTTTAAATATATATAGATATATATTTGAGTAAAATAAACTTTGTTCTTTTATTCTATAAACTACTGACAACATGTCTCTGAAATCCAAAGCAAAAATTTAGTATTTATTTGCATAAAATGAGAAATGGTCAAAAAAAGATGCAGTGCTATCAGACCTCAAACAATGCAAAGAAAATAAGTTCAAATTCATTTGGAAACAACAATACTAATGTTTTAACTCAAAAATCAACATTTGGAGGACAAACCAGGAGGTTTTCAGTCGGGTTTAATGCAATGGACTCTTAGTTTTAACCAGAGCTGAATATTTTTACATATTTATTAAAACTTCTCCTAGAAACAACCAATCAGAACCAGAAGGAGGGGCTTAACGCTGTCAATCATTCATATGAATAGCTTACCACCACAATACATTAAAGATCTGCTGTTGTCATAGCAACCGTCCAAATCTCTCAGATCTTCTGGTTCTGGTTCTCCTCTGCATCCCCAGAACCAGGAGAGGCAGCACAAATCTGGAACAAACTTCCAGAAAACTGCAAAGCAGCCGAAACACCGAGTTCCTTTAAATCTAGACTAAAACCTCACCTGCATAGAGTTGATTTTGAAACATAATAAATGAAAAATTAATTAATATTTTGATTTTTAACAACAACACAGTAAAGATATTTACTTTACTTGAGAAAAGTAAATATCTTTACTTTACTCAAGTAAAAGAAAATGTAAAGCTTTAATTGTTGACTGTGTGTTTTTATGATTTAAAGCACTTTGAAAAACACTAATTGATTGATTGATTGATCTGCTCACACCCCCCTGGTCCTCCTCGCTCTCTGCTACACAACAACTTCTTTCCAACTGCGGAGTCTGCCATGAATGCTAAGGCTAATTAGCATAGCAATGACAGCGGATAAACGTTTTTTCTGTAACAGTAAGTTGTTTCTCTGCCATTAGCACATTTAGCAGCGCATACACGGGGTTGACTGACAGCGCTAAGGCCTTCCTCCTGGCTCTGATTGGGTTTTTTTGACGGGGAAGTTAATTTCTGTTGATTTAGAGGATCTTTTCACAGATAATCTGTCACAATATAGTGACAGTTTTAATAAATATGTGCAAATAAATAAAAAAACAATTTTTTATATGTAAAAGTTACAGTAGCTTTAGTTTCAGCCTTTGGGAAGCAGAGGGATTAATTATAAAGGTGGAAATAAAAAGTCTGACCTCGGTTCATCTCCCGTTTCACGGCCTCCATGCCTCCTGACTGCTCTATGACGTTATAGATCATCTGGGACGTCTGTTCATCGTTCAGGTCAGACATAGAAATGCCTGCCTGAGAGAGCAGCTTCGACAGATCCGGGTCGAGGTTGTTGGGGTCCCATCCTACATGCGATACATGCCTGTCAGAAAAAGAAGCAAAAGAGCAAGCAGAGTCCATCTGTGAATGCCAGAATGAATTAATTTGAGACATCTGGTTGCGTTTTCGGAGCTCAAATCCTTACATAAATCCACTTGGTGCTCCTATGTCCGCCTTGGAGAGCTTCACGCCTTTTTTCTTGTCCTTTTTGCTCTTCTTTCCTTTGTTGGAGACAGTTGAGGGAATGGCAGGGGAAGGCATGGAGCGATAGCGCGAAGACTGGATGTCCGGGTTCTGGATGTCCACTGTGGCCATGTGGAAAGACGCAGGGCTGGGAGACGCTGCTATAGGGAGAAATAAAAGCATTAATATTAACAAATATGGAGAGAGTAACAAAAATTATAAGTGATAGTGGGTTTACTTTATCTTTACTCAAGTAAAAGGAAAACTGAGTAACTGATCAACACATCAATCGATTAATATTTAAAAATAACACAATCAGACACAACAGACTATAAATTATGTGAAAATGTTGTTTTTAAGACCAAAATGAAAAGAATTAATTGAAATAATTACAAAATCAGGCAAAAGAAACTTCTTTTTTTTTCAAACTCTCAATGTAAAACTTATGAAACTTTAACAAAAAACTACATATGTGTGTCTGAATTTTTGGTTAAAAGATTTTTGTTTATCAATCATTAGGTAAATTTTACTCAAGTAAGAGTAGAAATACTTCATAATAAAATTACTTGATTAAAAGTAAAGAATACAGCTTTGTAAAAATACTCCTAAAAGTATTTTTTCCTCAAAACTAACTAGGTAAATATAACTAGATTACCACCCAAATCTGGGTCTTAATAATAAAAACAAAAATTATTATAAAATATTTCAGATGCAGGCCATACTATCTACTAAATAACTTGTAAAACAATAAAAAGTCAACAGATATATTCTAATAGAAATGTTTCGGACATATTATTAAAATTTTCCTGTTTGCAAGGCGACTCGCAAACCTGACTAAGTAAACTCAGCAAATGGACAAAATATTATAATAATATATTATAATATGCTACAAAAACATAATGAAAGTTTCCAACTTTGAATTAAAATAATTTAAAAAAAACTCTAGTAAAATTATATTTAATCATTTTGACATTCGAGAAAATATAAATAATTTGACTCAACAAGCAAACAAAGCATTCACTCCATAATATACTTTTTCTTCTTTTTTGTTTTTTAATTTAATTTAAATTTATTTTATTTTATTTCTTTGAAATGTTTATGGCTATTATTTTTATTATTCTTATTTTTTTTTAAACCAAATTTTTACTTTTTTCTTCTTATTTAAAGTGAATACTTCTGAATGTAGTTTGAGTGTCTTCCATTTTTATAAATGTTGCTTTATGAAACTTCCAAAACAAACTTAGGAACTACAGTTATAAAAGTCAAAACTGGGTCATCAGAACACAAAAAACTTTACTGTTGTTTTAGTAATAAGGCAAGAAGAGCTATGAATCATGGGAAATACCCACCAGGTGGAACAGGAGGGAGGGAACCTCTGTCTGCAGCGATATAAAAAGAGAAAACATGTTTGTGGTTCATGATTTAAATAAAGTTTTAGTATTAAACGTCCGATCCAGTGTAAATCTCACCATTCTTCGGTGGGGGGCGCTGTTTCTTCTCTGTCGGTTGTAAACAAGCCACCATTTTGGATCACAGCATTAATGATGTCACAACAGCGCCGTGAATGCAGAGAATTAAATTTAAAAAAAAGAAACGCAGAAATAAATGAATAAACAAGTTTTTAAAAAATCTGTACTGTCTGTATGATGATGTAACACCAAGAAAATGTTGATTTCACAGATTTTTTAAAAAGCTCAATCCTAAAGAGGACCATCTGAGCTTAAATGTTAAATTTTTTATAACAGTAAGAAATGTTTTTGGCCCTCTGTGCAGTGAGGAAGTTGCTCATGCTGACCTTGTCGGTTGTGTCTTTGGTTGATTTTCTCCATAATGGTGCTTTGGAAGGCGTCCGCTTCCTGTTGGTCCGTAAAGTTCAGTCCAACCTGGCAGTCCTACGAATGCACATTGAATCAAATACATTATGAAGAAATGTGGAACTTGTAGAGAAAACTTTTGACTTATAAATGCAGAATGTGCAGAGAATGTCTTACATCTGCAGAAAACGTGTGAAAGTATGGCAGCGGCGTCGAGTAAACAAGCTGGTTGTAGAGCTCTTGCTCCCAAATTTGCCTACCAGCCTGAGGGGAAAATATGTTAATCATCTTTCAGGTAAGTTAGGTAATTTTAACTATAAAGCACATTTTCAGCAGCAAGGCATTTCAAAGTGCTTTGCATGAATTAGAAGAAGATACATGCAAAACCAAAAGAAAGACAAAAATGTAAAAGTATAAAACTACATATTGGTTCTTCATGTTTAAGAATAAGAATAATTAGTCCATAAGTTATAAACTAGTAGCGGTTTCTTTGGATTCTTGTTCTGATAAAACTAAATGTTGGTTCCAGTTGTTCCGGGTTTAGTTCTAAATTTATTTGGTATAAAGCTAAATGTTGGTTCTCCACGTCTGGCTCTTGTTCTGGGTTAAGCAGATGGTACTGTTCAAGTTTGTTCTAGATTTGTAAACTAACATTCTCTTGAATTTTCCAACATTAAAAGTATAAAGCTACATATTGGTGTAATGTTTAGTTTATAAAATTAATAAACTAAACAGTTTTCTGTTTTAAATGTTGGTCTAAAGTAAAAAAGTACTCCACAGTTTGTAAAAATAATTAACTTTAGTAATTCGTGTGAACTATTTGTGACTTTTCAAAAGGAGAACTTAGTGGAAAACACCTAAAGATGAGAGTTATTTGTTGGTTGTTGTCTGACCTTCAGGTCAAACATGCGTATGAAGTAGGAGCGCTGAGGGTTGTCTTTGACGAAGCAGACGACTCCAGTGTGCTGCAGACTCCACATGGCTGGGCTGTTAGGCAGAGCCATGAACAATTGGGCCACTGCTGTGACCATCGACTACACACACACACACACACACACCCACACACACATAGACAGAGAGAGAGAGAGAGACAGAAAGAGAGAGAGACATTGGACACAGTTTAGAGCTGATATGACTTGTTAAGGCATTTTATTGCAGTTCAAATGTAAATTTACAGTTTGTTGACGATGATTAACTTCCTCCTCTGCTTTCATTTGCTCTGATAAGTTTTTCTTCTAGTGCTCTGTATTCTCTGTTGCACCTGCTGTTTTAAAGCTTTGCAGGTTTAACAGAGAAACTCAGAGCAAATCTTTACTTTAGTGGATTAAAAAGAATGAAGAACAGACTAACTTCTGCTCTGCTGCGAGACTAAACACAGTCATGAAGTCTAATTCTGACAGAGGAGGAAGAATCGATTCAGCCACCATTTCCTGTTACAGCTACCCACTTTCTTGATGACCGAATGCAAGAAAACATGTATTTACATCCTTTACTAAAAAAACTTTGCAAACATAAACACCTGATGTCTTTTTTCCCCCCAGAAACTAATAACTAAAAGTAAAAAAACTGAACTTACAAGAAACAGATTCAAATATGTAACCGTTAATTTAGCGATTCACTTCAGGATATGACTTTAGCTACTTCAAAAAGAAGAGAATGAGACCGAGTAAAGCGTTGGATCAGAAATGAGAGTAAATTAAGAAGATTATCTGCCTCCCTGTCAGTTGTGAACTTACAGCACACCTTCTGCCCAGGAGATCCTCCAGCTTCTCATTCTCCTGTTGGCTCAGCAGGGAGCTCGGGATGCTCTCCGTTTTATTTTTCCCACGACTCATTGTCCTTCTCACAAATGCTCCAGTTTATTTGAAAGTAATATCTCCTGCATTTGACCGAAATAAATTAAAAAAAATTAAAAAAAATGTCCTCACAATGCACTGTCAGAAAGGAAGTTTCTCTTCTCTGTTCTGTGCACACATCAGCTCAAAGCAGGAAACGGACAACCACACTTCTCTAACCCCCACTTTTCTTCTCTCGCTCAGTCGATGCGCAAATCAACTTGTTACTTCCATTTTGAGAGAAAGAGAGAGACAGAGAGAGAGGCAGGCAATGTGTGTGGGGGTGTGTGTGTGTGTGTGTGTGTGTGTGTGTGCTCTTCTTCTGCTGCGAGTGCGTTCATTTTACAGCCATGCAAACAAAATCTTTTTATCTTTAACAGCTGAACATAGAGTGCATGAAAAGGGAAGTTTTTTTTTCACTGACAATAAATCAAACTAAACTTTTCCATTTGTTAGAGAGATTTTTTCAGCTCTTAACAAAGTGGAAAGTTTGCACACATTTCCTTAAATATTTGTAAAGTTATCTTTCAATAAACTGCATGATTTAGAGTGAATCTTTTTGGTATTCTTCAAGAAGCTTCTCACTACTGTTTGCTGCAGTTTTGTCCGATTTCCACTGACAGAACTCATGTAACTGAGTCGGGTTTGTTCAAACTCTTGTAAACTTTGCCTGCAAACTTTCAGAACTTTTTTCTAGTCAAATAATTAATCTTGTTGTCCTTTAGGATCCTTTGTGGTAAATTCAGCAGCATGCTTGGTCTCATTGACAATTTGAAAAACCCATTTGTGACGACGCTTTAACTTCCTGTTTGTCTTACTGTGTTGCACATTATGTTCTTTCTTCTTCACCAGAACCCCCTGCAGGGAAAAATGCTGCTGCCACCACCGTACTCTACAGTTGGGATGTTTTTTTTAGGCTTGCAAGCTTCCTAAATTTTTCCTCTAACTATAGCGATGGTCACTGAGGCCAAGAACTTTTTAATAAATGTCTATAAATAAATAAATAAATAAATAAAAAAAGGTCTTTATCTTTGAATGTATTTGCAAACAGCAATCTGGTGATTTCAAACTGCTTGGAGTAATGGCTTCTTCCTGTCTGAGTGGCCTTCAGCTTCCGGTCTGTTGAAAATGGCGGTTATTTACCGGCTAGCTGCTTGCAGGGCTTGTCCAAGGTAACAATTAATAATGTACATCGACCCGAAGCCCCAACAAGTGAGCTGGAGAAAGGTTTTGAGATGTACGCCTCGCTATACATTCACAGATACGAAGGTGAGTTTTACTTTCTTTAAACTTTGTGGCTAACATTAGCTTTAGCTTATGCTAGTAGGCAATATTCTCGGACATTTTCATTATAAAAATGTGCTATTTCAGTATCTGAACATTTTCATGTTTCATTTTGTACTTATTTTTATTTTGTACTTATGTGTTTATTGTCATTAGTGTCAGAGACCAAGAACGGGGGATTTTACGGTTCAGGCTTTTTGCTTCTGAAGCCTGACGAAGCACAACAACCCCGTAGCTTAACAGTAGAGCAGCTCTGGCGTCTAGAAAGTTCAGCTTACTGTTCAGGTTCAGGGTTGTTGCTTTTAGAAAAATGACCGTGTTCCTTAAGGTCTCCGTGTTATTTCGTTTTATTACTTTTGCATGCTTCTTGTGAAGCAGGACGGTGTTTACAGCAGTGTGTTCAGGCAGATCAGTTGCTCGGCTGTCTGCTCACTCGTTTTTATACACTTATAAACTCGCTCTTTCAGGCTGAATACAGAAGTGATAACATGGAAATAACACAGGAGGCTCCTTTACCTTCTTGCAAATATCTTAATTTGAAGACCGTTTTGTGAAATTTTCTAAAAGAAAAAAACAAAGCATATGTGGATTAAAAAAGACCGATGTGTAGAAACAAAAGATTTTTATTGCAATATGTTAGTAAAACCAGTCAGAAAATGAACAGGTTGCTTCACAAAGGTAACAGATGTTTTGCACCAATTTCACAGAAAACCCTTTATTTTAACATAATCAATGGGTAACATACTGAAACGTTTCTGATGAAGCATGCTTTGTAACACTGGATGCTTTGAGGCTCTACTTTTACACCTGACAAATTAAAAAGAGGTAACTTCCGTCAGTATAACTGCATAAATACACTCTTTGGTCTGCAGCTAAACTAATATATATATATAAAAAAAACATTGCGTTCCTTGTGCAAAAACCTCTTTCTGCATTTTGGCTCACATGATTGTCAGCAAATTGTCTGAACAGCAGCAAAATCCTGCATATTGCACCGGATTATTTGGTCACCTCAGACTCTGCCTGAAAGATAGTAATTTTTTACATAATTCACAACAAGAGACATAAAAAATAATATCACATTAGTTGAACTTCACTTCATAGATAGTTGTTTCTTTACCAGATATAACAATCTGTGAAAATGCAATCATTGTTCTTTATATTTTTCAAGACAAATGTAGGGGAATTTAATCAAAACTATTCTGTTTTGTTTGGTGAAACAATAAATAAATGTAATTTCAAATATTAGGGAAGTATACTGGAGGGATGTTGGCAGTGACTGAACTATTCCATGGAACACTGAAGTGGGATTTCCAACTTAGTCATGCTGTTCTCATTCATCCCCTTGCTGCCATCTTCACCCTGACTTTGAGCTGCGGCAGAGCGGCGGACTCAGACAGAACAAACATCGTGCCATCCTGTGCTCCCTCCTCCTCAACAGGACATTTTTCTGTGCCATCACATGTCAAAACATTTTCCAGATATCGACGCTGGCGAAGGTTCTTCATTTGTTTTTCCTTCGTTGAAAATCTCCAGACTCTGGACCGGATCTCAGCTGAATGGGATAATTTCTGGGAGAGTTTTGGTTGACATTCTGTTTGTAGTACCTTTGTTCGGTTACAGCATATCTAGCGCGAAGCTAGTGGCCGCCTCCGCTTCGGGACTTTCCGCTACTCCAATCGATGATTATAAATGACAGGCTCATGATCATAAAGATGAATCCTAATGCTGCAAAGCATGCGGCCTGCAGGAGATATAAAGAGAATATCATGTGCCCATTAATTAGATTTAAAAAAATAATAAAGCAAACATAAAACACAGTGAGTGTTTCACTAAACCTAGTGAAACACTCGGTTTACCTGCTATGTTCACACAGCAGGTAAATGTGGCTCAAATCTGCTATTTTTTTTTGCCTTATGTGACCTGTACACAACTTTTTCACCGCAGTTTGAACGGCCTAATTCCGATCTTTTCACCCAAATAAATATCCGATCTGTGCCGCTTACACATGTGGTACTAATTTGTTTTCAAAGAGTCTGCAGTGTGAAGAGTCATGTTGCATTTTATTCGGCTTTTTATGTCATTGATGTGAGAAATGCGTCATAATTCTGCACCGGAAGTGATAAATCAGGATGTAAACAATGGCTGAAAATTAGGATCATAACCTTATGACAGACGTCTGTGTAACTAAAGCGGGTCACATCACGACGCAACCACTTCTGGTGCTGATAATTACGCATCCAAACAGATTTCTCTATACAAATTACAGTCAAAAAGTCGTCACCATTAGTTGTGGTTTCTTTTTATTACCTTCCTCCGTCTTCTTATGATTTTGTCACGGTACAGTCGGCTCTCGTTGCTGAGTAAACTTTACAATCGATCCGTAAACGGCTCCATCCATTATTACTTCCGTAAACAGGGCCCTGCTGTGTGACGTCAATGTTCTTCTGCGCATGGGGGTCGTTTAGGAAGCGTAAACTTTTTCACACAGAAGTCTCACTGCGGTCGGGTTTAATCAAAATAGGCGGAAAAACTTCGCCCAGAAACCACATTGGTGCGGCAAGAACCGCTGCGTGAACCTCCACAGTAAATACCAAAACCTGCCGCTCGGTCTGGAGAAGGGACGTTTCGTGGCGTTTCGAGTCGCCATGGCGACGTTACCATGGCAACGCTTATTTGAGCGGAAAAACTACACTTAAAAAAGCATTTTAGCCGATTTTTTAAAAATTATTTATTAGCTATGTTGAGCATACTGAATGTAGTAAGTCAACACGCTCTTGATAGCATTAAAGCCAACATAATTTCAGATGTTTGCATACTAAGTGGAGTAACTACATGTTAGTAAACATAATAATGGTACTCCACATGATACTGACAACAGTTTAGTTCACATTAACATTGTTGCTAGTTTTCAGCATCAGAACGCTGGGTTCCAACCGACAGGCAAGCTTTGGCAGGCCACTTTTAAATTTATTTAGAAATTTTCTAGTTAGTAGTATGACTGATCATGCAAAAAACACAAAAAATCAGAATTAAGCATCAAGACCCGCTGTGTGAACGTAGCTTTAGATACATGTACCTGAATCTTTGGTTTTGACTTCAAAGGCTCCTGGTCTGCAGGAACAATCCGGATGTAGAAAATAGCGGGTAGGATGAAAATGAGACTGGGGGCCGATGTGGCTCCTGTACAAGACAAGAACGGAAAGCAGCAAGGATTTTTTATTGTAAAGGGTTAATTTGACTCTAGAATATAAGTAAAGCACTGACAATGAAGTTTTACAACATTGAACAATTAACTTATATCAGTTTTCCAATTTAAAAAAAAGAGGATTTTATATGTTATATAGATTCACTAAACCAAGAGTGATTAATTTTAAGCTCTTTTTTTAACTAGTTTTGATTAGTAGATTCTCTCTCTACAGACCAATTGTTTCAGACCAATTTAAAGGCCACTGAGATTCTGGAAGGTATTGGTACCTTTGGTAATGTGGACAGGTACCAAATTTAAATTAGCACCTCCACAAAGCTTTTTTTTAAGCAGAACTAAATTTTGTTTTACAACTTTTGGCTACACTGTGAAAAAACACAGTGGAACAACACCAGTAGATGTCATGACTCAACAATTCACCACTAACTGTGAAAACCTTAAAAAAATTAAAAATCCTCTTTTTTTCTTTCCACTCAACTTTCTATTAATGTACTTCTACATAGCTCTTTGAAGAAGTAGCTTCTTCAGCAATGACAGCTGTGAGTTACCCTCCTTGTGGACGGTGTCAAGTCCACAAGATTATTTAGACATGGCACCATCTCTTTATTTTATTGGTCTCATGTTATATTTTTATTTTTTTTAGGAGCAAAATTGTATGTTTTTATTAGCTGTACATTCTAAAAATCTAAATTAAGTTTCAAATCTATAACCCTTTACTTTCCAATACTCTAATTACATGAGATGGACCTGAAGTCTAGAGTGGAGTTCACACTATAGCATCTGCAGTGAGGCTCCTATTTCTTTTCCCTGCAGTGCAAACGTACCGATGACGCCAAAGATGTCCTTGATTGAAGGGACAAATATAACGAGCAAGTTGACCACAAAGATGAGACTGAATGCAATGAGGATATGTCTGGCCCAGTGGAAAGGCTTATCAGGGAAGAAGATCTGGAGCACCGCTCTGCGAATCTACAAAAAAAAAGAGATAAAAAGAAAGGGAAAACAAAATCAGTTCCTTTCAAACGCAAACATTGAACATAAAGACTGCAAAAAAATCCTAAAACATTTAAGGAATTTTTTATGTGCTCTTTAAAGTGATTGGGAAAGAAAGATCAAGCAGTTTACAAACTCAATAATTTGCTTTAAGGTTAGCTTAACTTGGTTTTAGCACAAAATCTTGACTTAAGTTTGTCGTATATATTTGTTACATAAATTAAAGACGCATATTATTTAAGGATATTTACATACATTGTGTTTCTTTTGAATGGCTACCATGCTCTTGAACTGATGCTAAACTAAAATAAGCTACATGCAGGCCTTAAATTCACATTGGGATTATCTGATGACATCAAACTCGTATTGATTTTTCACTTTAAGTATTTGCAACAAAAAAAAAGTAATAATAATAACCTCGCTTATAAAAAAGGTAGAATTAGTTTGACTGTAAAAAGTTAATTTAATGTCATCTACAATCGGTTTTATTTTTACTTCTTGTGAACAAAATAAAACGGTTTTCATAACTTCTTGTTGCTTCTGTAAGTTAAGATGCAGAAGTTATTACAGAAGCTCCCCAGAGTCGATACGCTGCATGGCTAAAGGAAGTCGACCTATTTCCTTTGTTGTGACTGTGTCAGTTTCAGTACACTATTAGCATAAAGTCAAGATGGTAGATGATCTGATAAGACTAAAAAATAAGAATTTTTCACTGGTGATAGGTTCAGCTTTGTTCCACATAGGAACCCAAAATAGCGACATTTGTTTAAGCTAAATCCAAAATTTAGCAACTTTAAATTCCAGGATTTAAAACTGCTCTTAGGGTTTCAAATAATAATAAAATCTTAAGCAAATATATAAATTACAGTTAAAAAAAAATACCCCCTTGCTATTTTCATACTTACGGTAAATTTTTCATGTCATTAAGCAAATATAGATATATAATTATGTAGATTAAAAATAAACATCAGTTTGGTTAAAGCTGTGAAAGAAGTGCATGTCTAAAGTTAAAGATGAAATTGATAACTGAGATAAATTACTAATTTAAAACACTTTTAAAAATTGTCATACACTAAAACATTTGAAGGTGGTTTAATTTGAAAATAAAAGTACACCTGCTGCCTTGAAAATGCAGTTTAAGTCAAAAATTAAATTGCTTTGGTTTTAACTCAGAAATTAAAATTTATGAAGTTGATTTAACAACAAGAGACAAGTTGTATAAACATTGGTTTTTATGTTCATTAATCTTGAGCTGTGAGTTTTACCTTAATGATCTGATTTAAATAAAAATAATTATTTCACAATATGCAAGAAAATAATGCCCCCACCTGGTTAAAGAGCCACATTTCTCTATTATTTCAATATCAAGTTAAAGTAACTACTTATTTTACTTTAGAATCATTTAAATTCTTGTTTCAAATTGCATGAACAAAATTTCTGATCTGATAATGAATTTTATTAAACATCACAATGAATTCAGCTCAAACGTTTAGCGTGAACAGGCCACTATCCTCAAGTTGCATTAAAATAGACATTTGCTTTAATAAGAGTCAGGATACAAAAACATGCCGCTAAGCATTCTGGGAAGTAGCTCCCACTCCTGTTTTTTCTCTTCTTTTAGTTTTTTTAAGTGCTAACCTAAAAACTCTAGTTTATTCAACTATCGGAGGTTTGATAAAATCTTTCAAAAACTCACACATTTAAATTCAAAATCTAAAACTCACTAAATTTATTTGACTTAAAGAGTAGAAGAGAGCAGACACGACTAAATGCGGCTCAAATGTTTTACAGTGCAGTAGAGAATCAATCCCTCTCTCCTATTAATGTTTTCACTTTATGAAATTGTTAATCAGAGCTTTTCTACTTAACAGATGTTTTTTTTGGGAAACTAAAGAACTGAACAGACAACAGATAAAAAAAAGAGAGACAAAGTCTAAAGATTAAACAAAGAAAAGAGCTTTAGATAGATAAATCTTTAGTGGATTAGAAAGTTACTGAGAAAAAAGTAAATATTTCACCAATAAATTATTGGTTTGATTTTCTGCTTATCGGTTTTGTGATTTGGTGTTGATGTGTAGTCTGTTAAATATGTGGGACCTCTTTTCAGTGTTTCTTACCGGGAACAGAACCACAGGGACAGTCAGAGTGACGGCCACCAGTACAGCCAGACGGACACAGAGAATCAGGACGTCCAGAGGATCCACTTTACTGTAGGTGTGAAGCAGCTCTGCCTCCACTCCAGCTACCGACAGACAACACAAAACACTTCTCAATTTTAGGGTTCCTACACATTTGCTACACTTGTCCAGACAAAGTGTTTGTATTTTTTCTGTCGGTGAATTGTCTCATGCTACACCAGTACCTCTCAAATAGTGTTACAAAGTCTGGTTCTTTGAAATAAGCAGTTCTTTAAATGGTTTTCAAATTCTGCGGCTGATTATTTGATTCTGATGTGTTGAAAAATTAAAGTTTTCCTTATTTATGAGTAATACCAACAATAACTTTACAAGACGACGCGTAAAAACGTGAACGTAAAATGTTTTAATCTCTTCTGACAAGAGATAAAATATAAGCAATATTGTTGCAAATTTAAAATGTAAAACTATAAACTTTTTGAAAAACAAGCTGAATGCATTTTTATAATTTTAAAAGTTTTACTGTAAAATTGTACATCCCAGTGAATCATTTGCATTTTCTCTGTCGACTGAGCAGTCTTGATTAAATGTTACTGATTGAGTTAATGATCTGAATATGGAAATTGTTTTGAAACTTAAAACAATGAAACGAGCTACTACCATATGGAGAGCAATTTCAGCCAAAATTAATTAATATAATTAAATAAATTATTAAATAAATAGATGTGTAAATGAATAAATAAATAAAAAACAAGTAAATGTATAAATAAAATAATAAATAAATGTATAGATAAATATATAAAATAATAAATGAATATAATAATAAATTAATGTATAAATAAAGAATAAATACATAATATAATAAATAACTCTATAAATAATTAACTGAATAAGAATAAAGAAGCCAATTACTTATTTATTAAATTTTGGCTGAAATGGCTCTCCATAGTTTTAATATTTGGGTAATTTAGTGGTGGAGCCAGTATGTAGTACAGATAAATTATTAAATATGATCAGATCTGACAGAAAATAATTGAGAAACACTCTACTATGCTGTCACGACATGGTGACTGTTTAAGCATATATGTAAAAAAAAAATACATATCTATTTATAAAAGTTACATATTGCAGCTTTAGAGAGAATCTTACCGTAAAAGGTGAGGTAACCGAAAATAGCAGTCAGCAGATACATGACAAACATGGCCAGGATGGAGATGTTGGCAACTTTCTGCATGCGCTTCTTGTTGGCGCTGCAAGAGGGAAAAACTTTAATATCGCTTTTTTACATAGCAGAGACTGAGTACGACGTCCTAACTTACTTCCGTAACTCTGTGTAGATGGGCAACACCTCTGGGTGGCAGACAAAAGCGAAAGCTATGATCGGGATGGTGTACGCTGCCTAAACGCCATAACAAAACAGAAGCCTGAATATCAGCGTTCAAATGTTCCCAACACTGCTGTTGGCTTTACACACTCTGGTGTGTACATGACCTGTGCAAAGCAGGACATGAAATACACACGGCAATAAAGGCAATGTGGTGTTTTTCTGACCTCGGAGTTGATGGTAAATAGTTTGGCATCACATGTTGAATTAAGCTGTGAGAAGTTATCATCATGTAGGGTTGTTGAATTAAGCTTTGAGAAGTTATCATCATGTAGGGTTGTAGTATTACTGGAATCAAACAAGCAGGGGAGGCTGAATTTCTTGTAGATGACCTGGAAAAATGCATCCACAAATTTATTAAAAGACAAATATTTGACAGGAGAGCAGCTGTCAATCTTTCCTTTCCATTTTGCTGACTCACTGAAATAAGGAAAAACACCATGCAGGAGAGAGAGAAGCCACTTGTATAGCCAAGGTACCCTGAAGTGCAATAAAAAGGAAATAACATGATTATTCAAGTTATTTTTTATCACTTTCAGAGTCAGACATGAAAACAGACAAAAATGTCTACATGAGAAGAGCATGAATGAGAAAACAGCAGGCGCTTTTCCACTAGAGCGCCTCTAACCGGTTCGGTGTTCTGTCAGAATGGGAAACATGCAGATACGCATTAACATGTCCGACGAAAATAAGTCAATAAATTGTTTTAAATGATAATTACATGGATCGGCACCGAAGCGACTTGGTTGACAGAGGACCGCAATCATTGATTGGCTCGTGATTTACGTCACTCGAAACTGCAATTAGCATTTAGCTGGTCCACAGAGTTTACTGGGTGGTGGCAGTAATGCTCACCCAATGTTTTTTTTTTTTTTTTGACAATCGGCAATAAATTTCAGTAAGAAGAAGAAGCGTTTCGGTGTGAACCGCGGACATGCCGTGTGCTATCAGAGAGCTGTTCAGTACGACCGCGAATTAGCAGCTAGCTGCTCTGAAATACGGGGAATTTCTACAAGACAAAATAAAATATCTGGGTTTATTTTAATTTAGTCCATCAGAACCAGGACGTTGATGAAAACATTAACTGAACACAGCTGCTGCGATAACAGCCCACCCACAATAACGAGGAACAGATGGAAAAGCTGACTGGCATAAAACCGAACTGCACGTTAACCGGTTAGTGCACCACATGCCAGTGGAAAAGCGGCTAAAAGAAGATGAGAGTGGCTGACGTACCGAGCTGTTTCATGAGTGCAAGGGGAAGAATGATGATGGCACTAACAATGATGATCAAATAGTTTCCATTCAGGAACCATTCTCTGAGATTCGGCCACACAAACAGATGAGAAAATCAGAATACAATCAAGCAAAAAACGATGACAACAAAAAACTGAAAGTGCCATGAGAGAACCAAGAAGAAATCTGAAATAAATGCTCACCCTGTGCTTTCGTGTTTACCAAGAAAAGCTTGAATAACCAGAGGGAGCTCTGACTTTACAATGAAAAGATAAGTGGACATGGCTGCAAACACATAAGAACAAGGTTATGTTGTTTATTTTATGACAGCAAAACTATGATTTTCACTTTTTAATTCAAATATATGCAGTCATATTCATCAAATTAGAATATGCATTCTGGGGATCATTTGTGAAATTAACAGTGCCTTTAATCATTAAAAATAGTTTTCATTATCTGTGAAGAATCACAATAAATAACAGGAAATAAAGTCTTGATAACATCAGTCTATGTGTAATTAATCTATATAATGTGATTAACACTGCAAAAAACAAAATCTTACGTTTTTTGGTCTATTTTCTAGTTTAAATGTCTTAGTTTTGACTTATTTCAAGTGTACTGACTTACAAGTGATGTTTCAGCAATATATGTGAGCTTGTTTAAAATAAATAAATCCTTAATATTGATGAATAAGTGAGTAGTGAAATGATCTACCAGTGGAACAAGTACTTTTTCAACAATATTAAGGAATTACTAACTTAAAATAAGCTCCTATTTCTTGCAGAAAAGGCACTTGTAAGTTATTTTTGCCTTATTTCGAGAGTACTCAGATATTTGCACTAGAAATTAAACCAAAAATACTTGCTAAGAGCACTCAGTAAACTGAGTTACTGGAATAAATTAACTTTCCAATTTATTAAAAACGACTGTATATTGACATAGAAAAAACAAAAATTTGGTTTAAATATAGAAATGCATCATAAGAGATGAATTAAGAATACCTCCAATATTGTGCACAGTGATGACGATGGCAGCCAGCATTTTCCCCGGGGGTCCAAAAGCTCGATTTCCTAGCTGCTCATACGCACGGATACCTGAAAACCAACAGTGTCAATAAATGTTAAGACTGCAGACAGGGACCAATTTGCTGCCATGCATTTTTAAAGGCGTGTTTTAAAGAAAAATCTCATGTCAATTTTGAGTGTCAACTTTGCATTATTTGGTAATTAATGTTGTATGTTTGTAAAAAATAACCATTTTAGTCCCGTTTTACCAATTTACACATCTCCAGTTAAAACTCAGCAGGGTTTATGTTTACCTTTGAGATGGTAGGGCAGAAAATGTGATTTCCTGGCTTTAATTAGTGTTTTGCATGTAGATATGGGCGTGGAATCATTTTCTTGTAACTATTTCTTGCTATATTTCAGTGGCTTGTTCCATTGTCTTTCCAATTTTGAAGAGCAGCTAAAAGAAATTGGTCTCAATGTCACATCCTAACTCTTCCCCTGGGAAACAAACTTGTGTGTCATGAAATAAAAGTTTCTAGACACTCAGATCGAGTAACATCTGAATAAAAAGATGCTTCAGTAACATTTATTTTAAAGGGATATTGTTTAGAAATATTCTTAATATCAGATTTTTTCCCCCTATACTGAATAAATGTACTGAATACTAAAAAAATGTTCAGAGTGAGATTAAACTACTTTTAGGCTTTTACAAATCTTTACCAGGGATGTCAAAAATGTTCTACTTATTAAGGCATAAGTGGAAAAGCTATGCAAGTTTAGTTGAGCCTCTTACCTACAACTCCGGCACATTTTAGCAGGAGGTGAATTGAATATGCAGACAGAACAGCGATGCAAAATAACAGGATTCTGAAAGACAAAAACCACATCTGTTGGCACTCAATCATAAAAGTTACACGACAAAAAAAAAACAATAATTTGGAGTAAAGCATTTTTATAATTCCTGAGATTATCATTTCAGAACAGACATTTTAGATCAGAAAGAAGGAGCTTGTTTTTTCTATTTCCCACCCGCGCCACATGGTTCAGTCCAGCTCCAGGGAGGCGTGTCTTGGACCTGATCGGGTTTCTATATTTAACCATTTAAATCTGATTTACAGGAGCTGTCTGCTCTAACGTAGGTTCTGACAGATCAGAACCTACCAGTAGAAAAGCTGTTCATGGTGTAACACTGTTTACATTACACCTGAACCATAAACAGGATTCCAAGAAAGGCAAACACGATTTCATAGAAACATTTTAACGAAACTTTGATCATTTTAACAAGATTGTCTAATAACCTAGAGTGTAAATCTCAGTGGTATCAAAGTAGATTAAATGACACGTACAAAAATCTGTCTGTCTGTCTAGATAGATTGTATTTATTATTATCTTTGTTATTGTTAAATGTATTATTGATAATGGTAAGAATGATATTATTTTATTAAAAAATAAAATAATACTATTTTATAATAAAACATGTTTAATAAATATTTTATTTATTATAAAGTGATAAAATAATATTTATTACTATAAAATAATATAATTATTTTATTTATTAAATCAATAAATAAAACAATATAATTTATAAAATATAAAATAAAATTGTAGTGTTCCTACCAGAGTAGCAATACTACTGTTATTCCTACTTAATAACGGCAGTAGGATTAACAACAATGTTAATTAAATTGTTTACTTTTAAGAAATGTTCACTATAGGTATTTAATAATAATTTTATTTACTTACTTATCTTTTTACATCTTGGACAAACACAGTTGCATGGACATATTGTAAGAAATCTCACAATTTGTTAATTTTATTTGTCTGTGCACTATTCTAGAATATCATCTGATTCACATTGTATGTTTAATTAAATTTTAAAAAGATTATTTGTAAAGTCATAAAGAAAAAGTCACAAAGTGGCTAGAAAAGCTGAGATAAAAGTACTACAAAATAAACAAAAAAGTGACTGAAATTCAAAAGAAAACATTTTAAATGTGCTATCAGTAAATAGTTATAAGAAAATGTTTTCAAATAAAGATATTTTGTTAAAATAATTTTACTTCCATTTGCAAACCACACGTTTCAGTCCACAATATAAACAGTCCTGCTGTAATTGTTAGAGAGCAATCAGGGATTCACCAAAAGTCAAATAAATATCACAAGCAGCTGATGAAATACAACACTGCGTAGTTTGTTTTCAGTCTGTGCACTGAGCAGATGGATAAAACAATTTTGTTTAGTTTACTCACATAAACAGAATGATTCCTGTGTTGGACATTGCATATGCGAGTCCCAGGATTCCACTGCCCATGATGGCGTTACTAAGGTTAAAGATGGACATGCCGAACGAAGTCTTTCCCTCAAACTGAAACAAAAAACATGAAAATGTTTATTTCTTTATGACACAAAAGAAAATCATTTAAAATGAAGGAGAAATATATGGTTGCATTCACAATGCTGCCTAAGGTGACCCAATTCCGACTTTTATTTTTTATGTTTTGCCTTAATGCGACCTGAATCTCATCATTTCAATACAATCTTAACAACACGGGTCGGCTTTCTTGTTTTTATGCGATCCAGGTCACTTGGATATCCGATACGTATTCGATGTTTTCAAATGCGGTCAGGTTGCATCGCCGACCTGAACGTCACTGATACTCGACCGACGTCACTATTGTGCGTCCTGATACGCCCAAGCGGGAATTAAAACAACAACCATGGCAGATCAAGTTGTTAATATGCCGCTTCGGCTTTAAAATGGTAAGCTATCCTCCACCGTTAGCGTCCATGTTTACTTCCGCAAACACTAAGCACTTTTTCTTCTTCTTCCTCTTTAGATTTTAACGGCAGCTTGCATCCATTATTAACACTGAACACGTATTTGTCTTCGTCTTTTTTACGGCGATTGTGGCAAAACACTGAGCACGCGCTCTATTTGTGACGCTATTGCCCGCTACTACGCATGCGGGACACTTTCTATTGCAGTTCAGACTGGAGAACACATACAAGTCGGAAGTGTGAACCACCATGCCAAAAAATCCAGTTTGACAAGAAAATAGGAATTGTGTCACTTCAGGCTGCTGTGTAAATGTAGCATGAAACTCACATCTGTGAAGTGAACTTCTTTCTTTATGCCGGTTTTATGTGGGAGAAACTCAGAGTTTTCTTCCATGGCTTCAACCGAATCAAACCTACATTGGAGGAAGAGTAAAAGTGTTAAATTAAGATCGACTCGATGAACTTGATCGTCATTCTTGCTCACGTGGAGTCGCTCACCCGTCATCTCTGCTGTGTCCATTCATCTTTTGAAGCTCCATTTTATTTTTATCTTACTTGCTGTGGTTGGGCTGGTTTTGGTTGAATGAAAGGCTCGTCTTTGAAACTTGAAATGACTGGAAGCAGAGAAACAAACGCCCCATTATTGACACATCCAAAAGAAGTCCCTGTAAATCATAAAATCGCTTATGTACGGGGAACCTTTGGTGTCAGCTGGATTGATTTGGACATTTAAACGTATAGAAAGTACGGACTAAGCCAAATTATCTTTAATTTTGAAATGTTACAGGGTGTATCTTACATTACATCTGAATGTATCACCTTCTCTTTTGTTTAAGATATTGAAATGTATCTTGCAGGAAGCACGAGCAACAGTGGCACACTTTTAAAGGTTATATAAGTATCATCGGCTGCCTAAACTGCAAAAACACAAAATCTTACCAATATTTTTGGTCTACATTTTAGTGCAAATGTCTTGGTACACTTGAAATAAGACAAAACTAATTTACAAGTAACTTTTAAGCACGACATAGGAGCTTGTTTTAAGTCAATAATTCCTTAGTATTAATTTTAAAAACTACTAGCTCTATTGGTAGATTATTTCACTTATAACAAAAATTTTTCCCCATGCTATAAGTTAACTAGTACTTTTTCATCTATATTAAGATGGAAAAAGCCATCTTGCTGAAAAGTTACTCTTAAGTTAGTTTGTCTTATTTCAAGTGCACTAAATACTAGACCAAAATTACTTGGTAAGATTTTGTGTTTTTGCAGTGTAAGAGTGATTTTTCTTTTGTTCATACACCAGAGGAAAACCACAAGCTCCATATAAAACACAAACTAAGAATACAAAACCTTTTCTTATTCAGTAGGGTTAACATTTTTTACTTCCTAGTTAGAATGAAATAGAAACAGCCTTTTTCGTCCCATAAAAATTCAGGTGACAGCAGCAACAGATATAAAGGTTCACACACAAAACAATAATACACTGTACAAATAAACCAAAAAGACTGTGCAGTTTTTAGAAATAGGTATAATGGACTCACAATCCACAGGGTTGTACAGCTTCCAGTGCAAAATGTGCATGTGTATTAAACAGTTAATGAAATAATAAAACAAATATTATAGCTGACTTAGATGTTTGGTGTTCATCCAGGTCCCTTTACCCATTTTGTCAAGTTACAACAGGATTTTATTGGGATTTATTTATTGGAAAGTAGTGAAGACTTGTGAAATGTAAGGAAATTTGTGGTTACTATATTTTCTTAAAGAATAAATGAATTTAAGTTCAACCCCAATGAGTCAACACTTTATAGAACCAGATATTGTAACTCATAATAGCTGACAATCCATGTGACATTCTCCTACTTTCTTCTTCTCAAAATAGCTCAAGCCCAGCCAATTTGGATGGAAAGACTATCAATTGGATTTTGCTCTGGACTTTGATTGTGCCATGATAACACATGAATAAGCCTTTAATGTTCACAACATCAAAGGTTAAAGATGGACATGGTGAATAAAGTCTTTCCCTGAAACGGAAAGTAAAATTCCCAACAGTTTTACTTTCCTGCTGGAACACCAACCCCAGAATAGAGGGTTTTTTTCTAAGACTTTTATTTCAGGGATTGTTGTGTTTTTAGTAACCTCAGTTTTCCCATAAACTCTGAAAATATCTCCACAGCATGATGTTACCACCACCAAGTTTCTTGATTGCTGAGCTGTGAATCTCTGCATCTCCTCCAGAGTTACCCTGTTGGCTGCTTCTGCTAGATTAGGTGGATGGTAAAGTCTTAATTTCTGGTTGCTTTACAAATATGCACTAGATTGGGTTTGTCCGTCACATAAAATGCTTATGAAACATATTGAAGTTTAATTGTATGAGTACTTTTGGACCCACTGTTTCCAGGAAACATAAAATGTAGATCCAAGAAGTTCAACATTTGTTTTTAAGAGTTCTGCTTTCTAATTTAGAGATGTTAAAAACAGAAATCGGATCTGCTTGCTGTTCTTTTAAACCTCTGTTAAGCCACTGGAGTTGCTTTTTAAAAATTGTATCTTATCATCATTGATTCCCAAGAAAGCTAATTTTACAAAACATATAGTCACAATGTCATAATGCTAATTTCAATATGAAGGAAAGACATGATAAATAAAACAATAGTTACAACTCTATTTCCCACAGAAAGATTAAAATGATCGGGATGAAAAATAGGATAATGTCAAAGAAAAAAAAATAATAGTAAGAAATAGTTGAATAGTTTGCTAATAAAATCATAACTTGTAGTTGTAAAATGTTTGCACATTTGGCAAAAATGCAGTTGTTAAATAAGGAGATTTGTAAATTTTCTGAATTCTCTGTCGGTTTTTTAGTTTGGCTTGCTTGGTTTTTAGTAAAATTTGAATAATAATTTGTCAAACATGTACGTAATTAATTACTAAATTGGCTTTTTACCAAGTAATAATTTGGTACCATGCATCTCACCTTTTAAAAGATTAATAAAACCTGTCTTTATGAATAAATAAATAAACAAAGGAATAACTAAAAACACACAAACTAGAAACAGAAGAGAGTCGGTCACTAAAAATAAAATCAGATCTGAGTTTCACGTAGTCTATCCAACGTTTCCACCACAAGCTAAATTATCCAGCCTTGTGATTGTTATTTTTCTCCATTTTAAGCATGTTAGATGTTACATCCATCCATCCATCATTTATGGTTGGCTTGTCCTGTGGTAACCATTTTCTTGTAATGTTATTTTTACTTGCTGTTAAGACTGCAGCAGCTTTAAGTCACAAGGACTCATGTTGCCCTAATCTCCTATGGGACGCGTAAAGCTGGCATGGACACCTCTGGGAAAACCCGCAGCTCTGTCCTCCAGCCCCCCAGGGTCATGGGATACTTCCCTGTTGCTCCTGGGTCAAACTTCCCTCTGGTTTCTCACATATGACCTCCAAAGGGCACTCTGTCACCAGACTTGACCCGCCGTCGAGAATTTTGCACAAAACCAGAATAATGAGCAGTTCTGTCGGCGTACAACCACCCATAGAAGTTAGCACTTGGTAGCAGCCGGCTACAGAGATAAACAAAGAGCGGCAGTGTAAATTGGTGCTGTTTAGACTAAATGCAGGGTAGTGCTTACCCAGAAGGCTAACTTGAGGTCAGGTTTGGTTGGACTCACTTTCTTCAGCTGCATACCCTGTAACTTTCCCAGGGCGGACAGCCAATTCATGAAACCACTGAAAGCATACCAAATGTCAGGGATAGTTTGCAACTAAACAAGTCTTTTGTTGGGTTTTGACTCTTTAAAAGGCAAAGTTTGCTCTGAGCAAGCTTCACATATTTTAATGAGGATGGAGGCTAGAAGAGGGGGGTGAGCAAACTAGTCAAACCTGGTTAACAAGCAGCATGACCCATCAAATTTGTCTTCTGTTTGATTTTACACACAGATAATACAGAATATGTGGATACCAGGCAATAAACACAATAGCAGCACTGATATTTTTATTCATACATATCAATTAAACTGACCCAAAATGCCCTCTCTCTGTGCTGTCATTATAAATAAATCACAATAAGACATTAAATAAAATGTTTTCAGTGAGAACACCATTTTCGTTGATACACAGTTGATCATTCTTAATATTTGGCTGAGTGTGCCACATGGCTTTTGTCTGACGCAAGACTCACACACTATTGACAGTTAGCCCTTCCCTTCTCTTCCACATCATCTACAAAGCAATGGGACTCACACACTTTAGCAGCAACTTACTCCAGATGTAGATCTTCTTTATGAAATAATAAATCCTGATGGAAGTTTGCCTAAGTTTTCCAGAATCCAATAGCGTTTGTGTGGCGTGCGGCTCCAGGGAGTCTCTCCAAAGCTCCTTGGTAGTGAAGAAAGGAGAGTGTGAGGGAGATTAGAGTCGGAGCAGGAAATGGGAACACCCATTTTTAACCCTTTGTTAAACCCTTCACAGGTGGTGTTAGAGCTGCACGTATGCAGGCAGGGATCCGCTTACCGCTAAAATGGTGCAAACACTGGTGGCTGTGTGAAGGCAATGAAGTGCCGGCTGTGTCCAAAAAAATTATTCACAGAACCCCATTATTTATAACTACTTCTGTTAAAGACTTCGGTTCAAATCCCATCTTCTTGCTACTGTTCTCTAAAAATTAGATTTTAATAATTTTTTTTACCATCTTCTTCACAGGTAGAGTTTTAAACTTTTAATCAGTTGTGGATTTAAGTACTATAGCTACTGTTGACTTGCCGGTTATTTCTTTGAATGTGTGGCATGTTTTCTTGTCTTTCCCATTTAGAAAAGTGGCTGAGAGGAACTTTAAGGTAAGGTATTAATTTTTAAAAATGGTTTAACTACATTTATTTCATAGGAATAATTATTTTTATATGAACATGTTACTTATTAATGCTGGAAAAAGTCAAAATAAAAGCTGATATTTTTATAACATAATATATAATCTACATTTTCAGCATGAGATTATTCTACTCAATGAAATTATTTTAAACTATTTCTATACACTCCTTCTTTACCAGGAGTGTATAGAGAAGCTAAAAACCATTTATTCCCAATAAATTTTCACATTTTTCCCCACAGACTTCAATTTATTTGATTTTGATTTAGTGTAAGAAACCAATACTAAGTAGGAAATGATAGTGAATAGGAAGGAAACTGATTTTTAAAATGTTATGCAAAGGAAAAACCCTGGAATCCAGAGCAACCAATCGCCTTCAGGAGCCACTTAATTACTAATAATTACTTTTTAAAATCTCTACAGCTGTTCAATGACTGACGGACAAACAGTTTGGTATCTAAACTTTTAAGGGAGTGAAGTTGGGTTAATCATTCAAAAACATTTTTTTAGGACATTTTTGTATCTACCAAGACCTGGTTTTCCACCTGAACTGAGAGAGTGCTAAACTGAGAGGTGTGGTGCGTGTTTGTTCGTCGCATCACTGAGTAAATATTTTCAATATGAGTTACAGCTGCAGGCTTTTTTGGAATATGTTTGAACCAACTATGCAAATCCAAAAGACCCAGTGAATTAAAATCAAGCCAGATTGGAATTAGGTTCAGTCAGATTCCTAATCAGTTTAGGTCTGGACTTTGACTGGGCCATTTAGACACATGAATACACGGCAAAAACAAAAAATTTTACTACGTATATTTGATCTAGTTTCTAGTGTAGACATCTTAGTACACTTGGAATAAGACCAACTTAAAAGTAACTTTTTAGCAAGATATAAGGCAATGTGAAACTCATTTCTGTTTTGGGCCATATCAAAGATCTAAATGTTCTTAAAGGGCCGGTTGTGCCAGAATCTATTGATAGAGTCCATTAAACTGTTTAAATATCAATAAATAGCTGTTGATTTCAGCATTCAATAAGTAAAATAAAATTAAATAATATTAAACACCTTTTCAGTCCATCAAGGATTTTGTGAAGTTAATTTAGAAATATTTGTAAGGAATTTTTATAATATTTGCTCTAATGTATGATGTTAAATGTAATTTTTTATTAATCGCAGTATAGATCACGGACTACAACTTGACTCAGAGTAAGACTGAAGCAGCAGTCACTTAAACACAATATTTTTGGGCCAATTTTGAGAAAAATTTGCAGTACAATCAGAAGATTTTTTTGATTTTTGTGAAGTTTTCATGAATTCTGTGGATTTATGGAATTATTGATGTATCTTAGACTTTAGAGGGCCACATAAAAAGCTACAGCAGGCCAGATAGAAGCTTATTTTAAGTAAATAATTCCTTTATATTGATTAAAACATACTTGTTCTACTGAGAGATAAATTAACTTAAAACATGGCAAAATCTCTTCTTTTAAGTTAAATACTCTACCAATAGAACAATTACTTTTTAATCAATTATTTAGCCTCTATATGTTGCTAAAAAGGTACTTTTAAGTCAGTTTTGTATTATTTCAAATTTTCTATGATGTTTGCACTGGAAACTAGACAAAAATACTTGCTAAATTTTGTTCTTGTAGTGTATGACTTAAGCTAAACCATTCTGTTGTCCATTTGGCTGCATGTTTGTTGTTGTTTCTGGAAGGTGAATCTCCACTCTAGTGTGAAATTGAAAGCTTTTCTTTCAGGATTGCTCTACATTTCCATCCATCTCTATCGACTCTGAGCCACTTTATTGCTGCCTCTATGTTTCACAGTGAAGATAATGATGTGTTTATTCAATAAATGTTAACACTTATGCCCATATTTATGACACTTTATCCCATAACACACTACAAAAACAAAAGTATTTTTGTCTAGTGTCTAGTGGAAATATCTTAGTACACTTGATATAAGAAAAATAAAAATCTAACTTACAAGTAACTTTTCAGGATGTTATATGAGCTTATTTTCAGTAAATAATCCTCTATTATTGACTTAAAATGGACTAGTTCCATTATTTAACTTATAACAAAACATTTTCTCTAGTTATAAGTGAAAAAATCTGCCAATGGAAGTAATATATTTCATCATTATTAAGGAGTTATTAAATAATAAATAAATAATTCTTGCTTATTCTATTGGCAGATAAATTAACTTATAACATGGGAAAAATTTCTTGTTATAAGTGAAATAATCTGCCAATGGGACTAGTACTTTTTTAAAATCAATATTAAGAAATTATTTACTTAAAACAATCTCCTATATTTTTCTTATGTTACTTGTAGGTTAGTTTTTTCCTTATGTCAAGTGTACAAGGATATTTGCACTAAAAACCAGACCATAAATAGTAAGATTTAGTTTTTTTTGCAATGCTTAAAAGTTACTGAAATGTGAAAAATATATATAAAAATCCTCCCAGGCTGGGAATACTTCTACAAGAAAATTTAAATATTGACCATTCAAGCAAAGAAAAAAAAATGGGAGAGTAGGGAATGCCATCTGAGGTTGCTGGTTTGCATCCTGCCCGTCGCCGTGGCGATGGTAATTAGCTTACCAGATCAGTGCTTTTTCAGGATACGTCACATGTGACTGAGGAGCTGCAGCTGCTGTTCTCAAAACAAACTACGAAACCTACATACACGTAACAACGGAAGTGACACAAAAAAACCCAATACCTCGACTGTCACCACAGCTTGGGTTGAAAGTATTTCAGCTCTTTTCCCCTCTGTGACACAAAACATTTTCATATTTAGACATCATGTGACACGTCAGCAAAATAATAAAACACAAAGTGTACTCCAGCGTAAAGGTGGATATTATAGAAACAAGACGATTACCATTCAGTTGAATTAGGAAAGAAAAATGGCACCAACTTGTGAGACATAACATTTCAGTTGGCTGATAAAGTTCAACTTAACAGAGATACAGGCTTTAACAGCACACCCACTTTATCTCACTGTGACACAAAACTCTAGCTGGAAAAGATGTCATTCAGTTACAGATTGTATCTAAGGCACATTTCCTCAGCTGGTGGAGGTTTTAACATCGGTCTTATAAGGCATAATCTTAAAGTTAACACATATTTCCACTTATTTGTTCAGGGTTTGCTGTTTATTGACAGAGCCCACACACATGGTGTGATTATAGGAATTGAAAGAAACTTCACTTCTGATCGCAGGAATCAGTAACTTCAGAAGGTACAACTAGATAAAGTTGTTCAACAAACAAAGTACTCTTTGTTTCAGCAGCCATGATTTTCTACTTCTTCTCTTCGTCTTTTAAAATCCCGCCTTTGCTCTGACCATTTTACCGGTAAGACTAGTCAGCATTAACTAATCAATTAACAAAAGTAATAAAAAAACTCTAAGAAAGGACATCAGAGTGTTATTTTTTAACCCTAATCCTATCACTAAATTCAAGTACTTCTTTTCTTTCTTTTCTTGTCACATCACCTCGCCACATATTTAAATCTGAAACACTTACAGAGGAAACGCTGAACACGTGGAGCGCTGTGAAGAGATCTCTGCTGCTGTCCACCTCTCAGAGAAGAGGTTGACGTCTTCAGTTCAGACAGATGTGAAAGACAGGAAGGGGAAACGTCAAAATGTGGTGGCTGATTTATGCCCCAAGTATTATTTCCAAAGAAAACTGAAGTTGCAGCAAAGAATGAGCAGCTGAGAGGAAAAGATGGTGGAAGGGAAGAGAAGGTAGTGAGTACGCGCGTAAAAATGTTCCTCCCACCGCCACCTCTTTTTTTCCCCACTCAGGTTTACACGTCGTGCTCTGTTGCTTAACAATCCCTTTTGGAAAAAAAATAACCTTTAATATACTTCAAAATAGTTCATTATTTTTTTCAATCATCCTCTAGAGTAGCTCGTTGATTTTAAAACTGTATTTTCACTTAAATAGTGAACTCATTGTCCTCCTTTATTATTGTGCTTATGCAGATATTACAGAAATGTACTTTTCATTTTATTTCAAAGCTTTAACTTTAGTTTTGACCCTAAAACTTTGCCATCCAGTGGGTAAAAATGGGTTTAATGTAACATTACTAACTAAGGGTGTAATCACAACAGTCCCATTTATTCCGCTTCATTTGGGAAGTGTGAATGCAAATTTGAATTCTAAAAAAGCAAACTCTGATCCGTCTAAGAACCTAGGTCTCGGTCCGGTTGAAGCGAACTCTGATGCAGTTGGAAGGCAGTGTGAATACAAGTGGATCTGAGAACTAGTGATGCATATCAATGGAGAAATCCTACCGCTAAAATCTGACACCACTCCATTTTTGTTTACATTTTGTGAAATTGTGCTGGTCTTCTTCAGAGGTTGTTTTTTTTTGTTTGTTTTTTTTTTCTCCCACTAGGGGGCTTTTTGTGGGCTCTGGTGTCCCTTATTAGACAGTAGGCTGACAGGAAGAGGGTAATGAGAGGGGGGAAGACATGTGGCAAATGCCGTCGGGTCCGGGAGTTGAATCTGAAAAAACAGCTCAACATTAACAATAAACTAAAAATGTATTATTAGACAGCTGGAATCTATACATCTGTAACCTTTTATTTTGAAATGTCCTCAAAGATCAACAATTTTTCTATTTGCATGAGAATAAAAAGAAAAAAAGGACTCAGAATATAAAACTATTTTATTTTTAATTCAGACGAAATAAAAACAGTGAAATGAAGAGGCGTGTGTGTGTGTGATGGAGTTTTAACAGAAACAGAAAACGTGTTACTTTCCTTTTTCTACCCACATGAAGAAGTTGCAGCGCGCCTCTGGGTTGGAAGCGTGTCCCTGAGGCCGTCCACACACAAAGAACTGTTTGCCCATGTTTGGGCCGTCTTTTCTCACAGTACGGAGCACACAGGGCTCCCTGTGCACCTTGCAGCAGGGGGCCGGAGGCGGGCCGTGAAGCACAGACTTCCAAAACACAGATGATGCCCCCTTCTTGACATCTGATTGCCCCTCAGTGAGCCGAGAGGCCGGCTGTTTGGCCTTCACCGCGCTGCCTGTTTCTCCTGCGGCGCTGCTGGTGCACAGCTGGGATGGAGTGTCAACAACAAGCTCAGTGTGTTCAGTCGTGCCGCCCGTTCCTGAACGCAGCTCACTGGTCGCGGATGCCTTTGGCTTGCTGTGCGATGAGGTAAATTGGTCCAGACCAGGTGTGTTTTCACACGGTTTAACGTCTGTGAGTTTGGGTTTGAAAAAAGAAAGGAGGTTACCCTGCGGCTTTGAGGAGGTATTTGTTATCTTTGACTTTTTCCCCTTTGGGGCAGCAGATTCTGACGCTGATGATCGTTTTTTACTATCGCCACAAAACGGGTTCATGTTCTCCCTCTTTTCCTGCTCTTCCTGGGATCCAGGTAAAGCTTCCTTCGACTTTTGGTCCACCTTCACCAGGAAGCGAGAGAGTTTCTGCTGCTTGCCGGCAAACTCTGGCAGGTAGCGAGTGCAGAGGGGAGGAGGTTTGGAGCAAGGAAGAAGCGAACATTTCAGGTGCGCCCAAACGGGACAGTGATCGGAGCCCTCCACCTCCGGCATAATGTCTGCCCCTGAAAACTGCTCCTGGGCCAGCCGGTGGTCCGCAAATATATAATCAATACGAGTGCCGTAGTTAGTCTGTCGGGCTCCGGTGAGAGTGGACCAACAGGTGAAGGCGTTGGTACGAGTTGGGTGAAAGTAGCGGAACATGTCTATAAATTTTCCCATTTGGACACAATCTGTTGTCTCTGCTTTTTTATGATGTTCCTCCTCTTCCTCTTCTTGACTGCTACGGTACAAAAAGCTATTCAGCCATTTCCTCCCAGGATTCTCAGCAAAATCCTCCTGAGAAATATAAGAAAAACATTTGGTTATTGAGCAGGAACAAGTAGAGTAATGGCGAAAAGAAGGTGCAATCTCTTTCTATTCCAGGAATTTATGATTCTGATAATTTAAATCTAACCTGAAGAACAGAACAAAGACAAAGTCAAAATGAAAAAGCGGTGTGTGTCAAGCTAAGTATATCCTCACTGGTTTCATAACACTTCAGAGGGGAAGTAGCAAAAAGGTCATCACATGATTAAATGAAATGTTCCCACATCTATATGCTACATATGAAGAAGCTGTGGCAATTTGCTAATGCATGGCGTAAAAATGTGTTTGCACAATGTACCAGAACCTTCAGAGACACATAAAGACAGTTAAAGTCGGCCCTCTGTCACCTGAAGAACATTTTCAGGATTAGAGGACTAATGTCTCACCAAGATCTAGCGAAACTCATCCATGCCTTTATCTTCAGTTGCATTGATTACTGCAACAGTGTCCTCACCGGTCTGTCTGAAAAATCAGACAGGTGATCCAAAACGCTGCTGCTCGCGTTCTGACTAAAACCAGGAAGACAGAGCGCATCACCCCAGTTCTAAAGTTCCTACACTGGCTCCTTATAGCTCAGGGATTATATTTTAAAACACTGCTGTTATTTTATGAATCACTGAATGGCTCAGCATCACAATACATTAAAGATCTGATGTTGTTGTATCCACCTTCCAGGGCTCAGGAAGGGCTCAGGACTTTGTATTATTTGTTATGATGTAAAGAACTTTGAACTGTCTTGTTACTGAAATGTGCTAACAAATAAATTTACTGATTAATTGATTGAATGTTGATCTTTTCACACCTCATAGTCCGGTAAACTCAGTTTGATTGAGACCAAAATTGCAAAATTTGTTTCACTTTCAGCTGGTGGGGTTTGCTTTTATAGTCCACTGTGTCAAAAACCTGTTCCCCTCCTCGCCTGTGGTGGCGCTGCACCAAGAACTACTGAAGGAAACGATATGAAAACCTCCATAGAAGACATGAGCACAACTTTCTTCATGAAATGTAAATGAAATGGAGTGGTGAGATTTTAACGGTTGTAGGCTTTCTCTTGAGTCTTTGACAAATAATATTACATTAGTTTAAAAATGGACTTCCATCACAGCAGTTTTTAAAGCTTTTACTTACAATATCTGTTGGGTCACAGTGGTCTATCTGCTGATGAGAAGTATTCACATCTCCTAAAACGATGACATGGCTGGTGAACAGAAAAGACAGTTTAGAAATTTGGTAGAAAGAAGCAGATTAATAACAGAGTTAAAATTTAAACATTTTGTCAGATTACAACCACAAAGTTCAAAGAATTTCATTAAGATTTTATGTAACAGAGCAACAGAAAGTGGAAAATTTATTAATTACAGCAGAAATGCTTCTCTTCTCTTCCAGTTTGCACAACTAAAAGCTGAACTTTTTGACTATTCACCTCAGATTAAATAGAGATTTTCTGTGAATTTAGGTCTGGACTTTGGCTGGGCCTTTATAACTCATGAATGTTTGAAAAAGAATGATGCTTCCACCAGCATGCTTCACAGTGGGTATGGCGTTTTCATTGTGAGGTGCCGTGTTGGTAATCTATCACAAATAGCTTTTAAAATGTAGGTCAAAAAGTTAAATTGCGGTCAAATCTGGCCACATCTCCTCCCATGATTGTCCTCTGCATGGCTTGTGAAAGCTGCAAATGGGAATTATTATGCAACTAGGTCAATGAAAGTCCACGATGATGCAATCTGCTGGGTTCCCCTACTTTCCTTAGAAGATGTTTAAGCTATTTTAAATGATGAAGAGAGCTTGATTTATTGCTTGATAACTAGGATCAACTGGAATGTATGTGTGATTGAACTGAAATTACTTTTTTTGGTAAAGTGCTTCAAAATGTAATTTGTTGTGAATTGGGTGCTATATATTTAAGCTGAATTGAATTGAATTGTGGCTTTCTTTCTTGCCACTTTTCCATCAAGTTAAGAGCTTTAGTACATGGCCATTTTCAAATTCTCCCACCTGAGCTGTGGATCTCTGCAGTGTTTCTTTACACTGAAAACAATGTAAATAAAAATATCAATGGTTATGGTTGTAACATGACAAAATGTACAAACAAGGGTATTTCTATCAATAACTGCAAGTTTATGGACAACCTTTTAGATTTTTAACTTTTGAAGCTGTAAAGTAGTAATAATATCAAAAGGAAAGTAGTTTGTGTTGTAGTTGAAACGTTTGTGGTAAAAGCAGGAAGCACCTGTGCCAAACTCTTCATTCTCCACTCACCTCCCGCCTTTTAATAACGCTTCGGCCCGACACTGAAGCAGCTTGTAGAACTGCAGCTTGAACTGCTTTCGCTCCCGCTTGTCTGGGTCAGCGCGTGGGCAGTAGACATTTATTACAGTAACAGTCTGCTCTGTGTCCTGACACCTGTGGATGGGAAGCAAAAAAAATAATAAATCAAGCACAGATAAAATCAGACGGGTTGTTTTTAGAAGAATAAAGTTTGGGATGTGGTTAATATTAATTAATAACCAAAACATCTGAATGCAGAAACCAAATTCAGTCCCTATTCTAACAAATTAATTTTTCATCCATCCATCCATTTTCTGTACACCTTGTCCCTAGTGGGGTCAGGAGGGGTGCTGGTGCCTATCTCCAAACGTTTAAGGCGAGAGGCGGGGTACAACCTGGACAGGTCACCAGTCCATCGCAGGGCAACACAGAGACAGACAGGACATACAACCCACGCATGCACAGGAAGAACATGCAAACTCCATGCAGAAAGACCCCGGGCCGGGAATCGAACCCAGGACCTTCTTGCTTCAAGGCAACAGTGTTACTAACTGCGCCACTGTACAGAAAAAAATTTATTTTTTAATTTTTCTCTTACATTATTTTGTGCTGCGTGATGACGGCTCGCCCCTCATTGTCCAAAAGCTGCAGCTCCTCACTTGAAAAGTCTCGGTGGTCACCATAGCATCCAACAGCTCCTTCATGGTTGGTGAGCAGGCCTGTGAGTCCCTCCTCAGCAGCAGAAGGAGTGGCGTTATCCCTGCAGTAAGTCGCAACACCTGTGAACACCAGGCAAAAAGGTGTTGACATAAGGTTATGAACTTCCTTGTTCTGCAGGACCTATCTTTAAATAAACACAGCAAATCTTCTTTATCATAGTTTGTGTGATTTTTATGGCTGGAAAGGAATGCTGAATAGATGCGTTGTAAACCTGAATAACCGCTACGTCCTCGACTGTAGCTAAAATACGAGTTGTAGCCGTCAACAATAGCCGTCCGTTCATCCAGCAGGTCTCCTGAAAAGCATAAATGGGTTTAACCTTTTTATTATTTTTCATAACCGAGCACTGATTGGAGCACAATGGGCAGTAGCTTCTCTGTTTTTAACACTTACTTGTGACTTTTGTCTCCTGAACACAAATTATATCTGCGTCCAGGCTATCAAGAGCCTTTTTTATCCCGCTTTTAAACGTCCTAATGCCGTTAATATTCCAGGTGACGAGCTTCATGGTTTCAGACTTAAACTAGAGAGCGGCAAAAAGCCACTGTGAAAAGACGGAAGTAAACCGGATGTGGGGGCCGACGCAAGCGGAAGTCTACTTTTACCTTTTTATTTTTTATTGTAATTTTATTAAAACGCAATTATTATTGATTTCAAGGTGCTTATGTTTAATATTTATGAATTATACATGATATATTTTTTGGATAGAGACGGTAATAAGCACGACAACGACGTCAGATTCTTAGCTTTAGCTTCAGAGTCAGTCAGTAAAGGGCTATTTCATTTATTTGAAGAATATGCAATCTTCAATCTGCTCTGGATCCAAATTTAAGTTACTCATAATGGTTAAAGCTCATCTGAATAATTTCATAGCACTCACGGGATCTTTAAAATTGAGATTGGTATTTGGAAGATTATTCTCAGACACAGAAAAGTATGATTGACACCGTAGATTAATTACAAAATCACAGTGTGTGCATAAAAGAAACTGACAAGCCTTTTAGAATAATGTAGTCTAAGTCTAAGCAGTCTAACACTAAGATTAACTCAAATAATTTGGTGGTTAAACCAAAAAAGATTCGAAAATATTACAATTTCAATATTTTTAAGTGTTTATATATTGTATATTTCATTGTGGAATAACATATTAGAGCTTTGAACGATGACACACCTGATCACACTAAGTAATTTCCTAAAAAGACTACATAAGAACAAAGTTGTCAAAAATATTTAATATTTTAAAAAGAGATAAACATGAAGCCTTGTGCAAAAATATCTGTGTCCAGTGTAATTTTGGCTAAACATCAAAATTAAATGGGATACATTCAGTTGTGGCATGTCTGTAGATTATTCAGAAATTTCACACCAGTTAGAGTATCAATACTTTCATTATAAGATTAGTTAACAAAGTCAACAGAAAAACCAAACCACTCCTGAAAGTAAATATACAAATAAACATGCACTTTATGTTCTTCTTTATTCACATGCAGTGCAGAACTTCTCTAACAACATTAAAAGGTCAAGTGCGTTTAGTCAGTTTCGGAACCGATCATAGATACAAACAGCCCACAGCTCTGTGGTTCTGTCTGCAGTACCCGATGGTACCATAAGAGGGCGCCCCTGTGCCTTCACGTTTTCAGCGCGCGCTTGACACTCGACCCTCCGCGAAACGAGGGAAGCAGGTGGGTTGGGAGGAAGGGGAGCGGCTGTTCGCTAAACCAAACCTGGTACCGCCGCTAACTAACGTGATCAGGAGACCGCTGTTGCTGAGCGCTCCTCTGGAAGCAGCAAGGTGGCGGTTTTGTGGCGGCAAGCGAGCTCCATCGTTGAAATAAAACAGCGAGGTGAGTACGTAGTTTGGCTACTGATGGCTGACTGTCCGGGCTAATTAGCTCCTCTGATAGGATTCAACTGGGAGAGAGATCTCTGTTTAGTTTGGTTAGTCCTCTGCTTTGAAAACGTTTGTTTGGAGATGCTTGATCTCCAAACTTTGCCAATAAGTCGACATTATGACTTTATTTGCTGTGTACATCACATTAAGCTAAGCTACCGATGCTAACAGTCTGGTCAGTGTCCTGTTTCTCTGTACCGGTGTCGTGTTCGGTTCTGTATCCCTGTCAGGCGATCTCTTATCATTTATATAACAGGTTAGTCTAAGAAAATACGTAATATACGATTGAATTCTTGTACTTGATACTAAGAGAGACTGCTTCGTGAGCTGGTAGCATCAGATGCTTTCAGGGTGACTAACTAACTACATCATCTGGGCGCTGGACAACAACCGGGGCAGCTGGTGTATCCATCTTCGGTCAAAGGGTTTCAACGACTCCCTACGTCAAAGGAACATAAATCCACGTTGTTGTTTTTTAAATGATACTTTATTCTGTAGCTGGCATGTGTAATTCCATAGTTTGGAAGCCAAAGTCTGGCAGTTGCGAGAGGATTGAGCTCAGCCATCTCACTGCAATAATGGGATCCAGTTTCTGTCTGTCTGTCTGTCGCTGATGATCACAGCAGTCATTCATACTGAGCTTTAAATAATTTGAACGAGTCTGACGTGCTGTCTCTGAACGCAAACCCTTCAGTTTTACACGAGAGCATAAGCAAAGTCAGCGCTGAAACATCAGATGCACATGAAATGCTTAGTTTGGTAATTTTAGACTTTAGCCTCACCAAGCAGAGGTTCAAGTTAAAACGCTTTCTAACTCAACTATTAACAATGTTAATGTTTGTGATTCTAGTAAAGTAAAGTAAAGGCACTGTGTAAGCTATACATAAAAACATAATGAAATGATTTGCAAATTACATAACTTGTGACTTGCAGGTAATAAACTGTAGCTTATTTGGTACTAATTTTGAAGTTTAAAATTTGTTTTTAACAACTGTCTGTAAACGCCTGGGATCTGAAGAAGCAAATTGGTAAACCTGTCACAATAATACACTTTTCTGGATGTTAAATTATCCCAAAAGTTATGTTAAATAATAATATTGTTGTTTTGAGACAATTTTCAAATAACATAATAGTAATGTCATAATAATGCAAGTACACCCTCTCAGAGATCAAGAAATTTTTAATTTCTAGCAAACATTTATTTGCTAGAACTGGAGGAAATTTTATATATCTAAAATAAACAAAACAAAACAACAAATGAAATGGATACTGAAGTCTCTGTTAACACAATTTTACCCCAAAACGGAGGCTAGTTGAGACCAACGCACCAGAATGGAGCCTTTTGTCTTTGATAGAAAGAGACAGAAACAATCAGTCGTGCAAATGGAAATGATCAAGTTTTGTTTTAATTTATCATGTGGTTGGTTTATTCCTGCAGGCTTATTATGAGTTTATAGTGGAGAAAACTCCTTGAAACCCAACAAATGAACTGTAAAACCATGGTGCAGCGAATGTTACCTTTTATGATGTTACCTTTTATTTAGATTTATCTGACCAGACTACACGTTTCCATTTAAACTCTTTTTAAATCAGCTTTGTCTAAGGACTGCAGCGTTCTCATATGGTTTCTTCTTTGCATGGCAGAACTTTAACCTACATTTGTGGATGGCTTGTCGGGTGGTTTACAGACAATTTGTGAAAGCCTGTCTAGTGTTGTTGGCAACAGAACCATCCCAGGTGTCAATGTTGTGCCTCTCATTTGCAGGGCGGTGGTTATGAGGGTGGAGGAGTGAGGGAGTGGCAGCGGATCGTTGGAAGATAAGCGTGAGGTCGGGTAAAGATGTTGGAGACGGATGCCGACCCGGCGGGTGGAGAGGTCGAGGAAGACGTGGAAGCAGACATGGGCAGCAGAGACTTGAAGGCCGAGGTGATGCGGCTCACGCTGGAGCTCCAAGAGGCGACAGAGGAAAAGCTGCAGGCCGCTCGGTACGGGCTGGTGGTGTTGGAAGAAAGTGCTGCAATCAAGATGAAACACACGCAACTGGAAGAGGAACATGAATCCCTAAAGCTGGAGCTGCAGCAGCTCAGAGAGGTAAGACAAATGTGTTCGCCATCAATTTTTTAGATGATACAACCATCAACAAACTAGGGGAAAACGTTAGCAAGTTTTCTGGGGGAAAAGGTGAATTTTTGCAATGATGACATAATCATTTGATCCAGCATGTGTGATAGATTTAAAGTGATGTGCTTCCATGACCTTTTAATCCCAGACTCAAAAGTCAGTAATCCTCCATTTACAAATATTGTTGTGTGATATAACTATAAACCAACGGGATAGTTTAATTCTACAATGTTGGCAGAAATGCAAATAACATAACGGCTCTATGTCACTGCTCCTACTGATGATTTCAATTTTCATAGCTGAGGAGCGTCTTGCAGCGTTTCTCAAAGCCGTTTAAAAATTCCTCTTTTTCCTTTTTATATTTTTGCCTTTATGAGTCATAGATTTAAATTTGTATTAATTATACTTTAGGAATTATTCCACTAAAATAAAAGCTTGGCTTCATTTGTGGCCTCAAAGGAAATTAGACTTTATCATGTAATGTCTGAGGCATCATGAGGATAGGATTATCAGGATGTCCACCTTTTGTTCAGACACACATTGTACAGCTTTATGGGTTTAATTAGATGCAAACAGTAAACTCTGTGTCTCCCTGTGAGCTCTGACTTTCCCAGGAGGAATCCTGGACTCTAGTGGCATTCCTGTTGATTGTTTTTCCGACTGGAAACTCACAAAATATTGCTTCGTAGTGTGACCAGAACAGACCATTAGTGTTTTGCTCTTGCTAACAATGGTTTCCACTGGCTTTTACTCTGTTTTTGACTTGATTTGTTGACAAGTTGGCATATTCCCATCAATATGAATAGTAATGGGTAACAAATACTTAATTTTTGGGGGGCAAAAACTTAGTTTCATTAAATCAACCTGGCTGAAAGTGAAATTTTACTTTATGTGCAAAAGAAAATACTCCATGGTTGTTAAAAAATGTCCACTATCCAGCGTACATAACACATTGGGGGTGCGGCCAACAGAATCCCTGACAACTGGGAGAGGGAGTTAAGTTTCTTATGGACTTAAGTACCATTTGTTTAAAAGGCCCAATCCCAACTATTTGATCAGCCATTCCTAATACATTTTATTAATGTGTGTATTTTAGACCCTTGAGTTCAGAAATAATCTGAAACACTAGCTTACTAGCATGTGAGGGAGATCAACGTACTGTGAACTTTATGAAGAGGGAACCTCATTATGTTGTTGTTGTTTTATATTGTTATAAATTTATTTCATTAAAGTGAAGAAATTTAATAGTCAAACTTTTGCTTAAAGGCATTCAAGACTCTTTGTCATAGAGCTGAAATAATTAATCGTGATGAATTGATTTTTTAAAAATAAACGTCAACTGATATAGTAATCAATTAATTGTTAACTGGAGTGTACAGAGCCTAAAACAGGCCATTTGCTAAATAAACATTATACCCAGAGTAGTAAATAAGCCAAAACTGCAAACAAATTCAGGGTTTCCCCGAGAAAACTTGCTAAGCCTTGTGGTTGGGTGCTAGGGCAGCCAGTCGTGTTTTTGAGTTAAAAATGATTAAAATTAATAAGAAATTTGAAAATATCACTTGATAATTATGTATTATTAGAAGATTAATACCTGAACACAAACTGTAAAGATTTTAAAAATGCAAACATTTAAAAAATACCTAAATAAATAAGGAATACTTAGCCTGGTGGGGGAACAAATAAAGCCTGGTGGCCTGCCAGGCTTATAATGCACTGGTGGAAACCCTGAAATGTATACACTTTGCATTGAAGATAAACAAAAAAAACCTTCGTCGGTAAATATACCTAAAAGTTGTCAAATGTCAGATTTTGCTTCACCTGGTTCAAATTCTGCATATAGAAAAATCTCCTTTAACCACCTTTCGCTATCCTTTCATTAATTAGTTGATCCAAAAATTAATCAACAGATTATTAAAATGACAATTGTCAGAAGAAGCTTTACAATTTATTTTTATTTGATTAATTGTCAGGATAATCATTAGTTTGGAACCTTACTTGGTAATAAATGTTGCAGAGAAACATAAAGGTATTTTTCAAACTCCATGTTAGGCTAAGCTCTTTCTGAAGGGTCACAGACTTACAGAATTTAAATTCTTTCATAATCGGCTTAAACACAATTTCTTGGATATTCAAGATTTAAGGAAAGCAGTGTGAGCTAGTGCCTCCAATTAGCATTATTATGTAACAACAAAGCGCTTTTCAGTGAAACATTTTTCAGCGTTTATTTCATCAGCAGCCATCAGTGTTCTGCTTCCTGATTATAGAAAGCTGCAAATAGATGCATTATCCAGCTATAAGCCAAGCATTAGGCTTTTCCTGTGTTTCTGGAGCACCATAGTTAGGAACAGGACTATTAAAGTCTGTGTTTATTCCTATCTTTTTTATGAATCTAGGATAACTTTGAGCTGTCCTTGATTCATCCATCAACTCAGTGACTTTTTCCACATAGATGCTAGTGAGGTACTTCACGTTTTCCCTCCGTTTTTCCACTTCTTTTGTTTGTGTAAAGGCTTTTGCAGATTCTGTGAGCAGCCAGAAGCGTGCAGCTGCTGATGGAGAGTGTCGGGAAGAGAGCCTGCTGCAGGAGACGGCCTCCAAAGAGGCTGCCATGGCAACCCGGATGGAGGAAGTTCAGGCTGAGCTCAAACAGACGCGTCTTGCTCTGGGCAACGCCCACGCCGAGCTCGACAGGCTGGGGGGGCTCTCCACCCAGCTTAAGAAGGTACGCTGTGTATCCACCAATCAGTCCTGTCGGGGCCTCTTGTATTCAGTTAATTATTCAATATATCAACTTTCCAGTCTGAATTGAAAGTTTTGCTGTGTTCTGTAGGAATGTGAATGTCTGGAAGCGGAGAAGAACCATTTGAGGGATGAAATGAAGGAATATAAAGTACGTGAGCTGCGTCAGCTACAGGACAACGGCGAGCTGGAGGAAGAAAATATCTCCTTACAGAAACAAGTGTCTGTGCTAAAGGAAAACCAGGTCAGTTGTCATTTTGCCATTTTTACCCCCGTTTCCTGTTGAGTTTGTGTTAATTGTGTGTATGTAACAGGGTTTTATTTTAACAATATTATAGATGTGAAGTTTGTCAAAATTTGTTTATTTATTCTTTTATTTCATTTTGTTTAGTCAAGAAGTTGTTTCACATTTGTTGGTGTTTTAAGTTCTGCTAGGCTGCTCTTGGTGGTTGCCATAGCAGTAAATACTTTTACCTAATTTTACAAAATAGGTACAATTTTTATAAATTGTACCTATTTTACAAAGGTAAAACAACCCGAACAGGTGATCAACTCAAAACCACTCCTGCTTTTTACTCTCCGTCTCTCTTTGTGGTTAATCACACCCGTTGCCGTGGCAACCGCCTGCGCCCACAAGCCGAGCAGATATTCGTTAAAAACATAACATTCAGTCCGTTACGATATCAGGTTTCCAGGCTTGATATTTATTTGTCCCCTGAACACAGATGTGTTCAACTCCTGCTCTGCTAGTCAGTTGGTCTTTGAGTCCCTTTTTTTTTGTTGTTAATGGAACCGAAATGCATTTGCGCAACACCTACTTGAACAATAATTACTGAGATTATTAATTTTGACACGTTTTGTTGATTTTTTTTAAAAATTATTGTTCTTTAATGAAGCTACAAACATTTAGGATCTTGGTGAATATTTTGATAAGCCCGTCAGAAGAGGAAGTTCTGGTCTCAGCTGGCGGCGTTCAGTTTGTCACCGGGATCGACTCAAAACCTTTGAGTATCCCTGATCTAGAACATAGCTACCTGATTAAAGTTTTGTAAACAAGAAAATCTCCTATTAAGCACCTTTTGTTATCCAATTATTAGTTGGTTGCTCCAAAAATGAGTCAATTAATCTACAAATGATCAAACATACATTAAAGGAATGCTATGTTATTGTATTTTTGGCAATAAAATGCTTACTTTCTTACTTAAAAAGGAATTTATCTATTTTATTTGTATATTTTAATGTATTTCTGATATTGTATCAAAAAGCCTTAAGTGGTTAAATGAGAAACCTGCGGAATGTGACAAATTTTTAATCCAGTTGTCTGAATAATCGATTACTAAAACAATTGTTTGCTGCTAAACAGTTAGCTGCCTAAAACAGCTCAGTAAGATTGCAGATAACATGTAAAATGTGTTTGGGGTTTATTTATACAGATGTGGGTTTGTTTAAATAGCCTGATGGGTCTGATGTGTTTAAACAACCTTACAAGGATTTCCACCTGGGAAAGCTCTGTTTATCTGTCCTTGCTCCCTTAGTTCTGTTTTAAATAAACTGGACGAACCAGCTGTAGCACACGTCAAAGTGTTGCTACAATAAGATATGTCTTCTCATACGTTTCGTCTTAGCCACACATTTCGCCAACAAGGAAGGAGCTCTCTAAGCAGTCTGCCAAAAACTGGAATTTAAGTATTTCTCTGGCATTTAATGGATCTAGAAAACAGACACAGAGTTTGGGAAAATACTTAAATTTCCAGATTATATTCCTAAATCTAATTGTCTGAAGTTCTGCATGTCTGTTTGTCCGTCCAGTTAGACATAAATTAATTCATTTATTCATCTCTTTTTCCACCTGTTTGCCAAACACTGATTAGTTTGCCCATTTTTCCATTTCTACATCCTTAAATCTTGTTTACATGCTGTTTATCGTCCAAACATAAGTCCATCTGTTTACTTTTGTGTGTCTGTCGGAGCCTGAAAAGAGTGAAATTTGTAACGGTTTTTAAGATAATAGTAAGGAGAAATATAAGAATTTCTGGTGGGTGAAGCTTTAGTTCTATTTAAAGAAAATGAATGTGTTCTCTGCTTCTAGGTGGAATTTGAATCAATAAAGCTTGAACTATCCCAGAAGAACGAAGAGCAAGATGAGCTGCGAGCGCAGCTGGAAGAAGCCGCAAGACTGAGGGAGATCGCGGAGCGGCAGCTGGACGAGGCCCTGGAAGCGCTGAAGGAGGAGCGCGAGCAGAAGAACAGTCTGCGGCGGGAGCTCTCCGCCCTGACCCTCAACCCATTCGACTCCGTGGGGAACCTGGAGCTCCATTTGGACCAGCTGGACGACAGCCAGGACGAGGGCCGTGGGGGGGAGGGCGACGCTCATGAAGAGAACCAGGACAGCAGTAACACCAACGGATCTGCGCCCAGCTCCAAAAGCAACGGCCTCGTCCATCGCTACTCCACGCCGCGCAACAGCGATGTTTTCCTGCGGGCTCCAGCCTCAGGCCTGGTGTCTGACCTGCTGAGTGAGCTGCACTTTTCAGACAGTCAGAAACTAAAACAGCAGCTGCTACAGGTATGCAACAGAACCAGCCTTACTACTCTTACAAATGTTACCTTGAAAAAAAACTTTCCCATTGAGTTTTAGAGGTGGAGTATTGTGTAGAATCCACTTTTTTGAGCTAGACTGTCATGTTATAATGCCAAAAAAGGTCATTCATGTTTGAGGAATCCTTAAATCTCTAAGCCCGGTAGTTGGGCATTCATTCATCCAGCGACCCGTCGTGTTTTTGAGTTACAAAATGTTTAAAGTTGACAGGAAATTTGAAAATATCACTTGATAATTATGTTTTATTAAAAGACTGGAAGATAAACACTCACTATAAAGTCTTAAAAAAATACAAACATTTTAAAAAGAATTAAATAAACAAGCAATGCTTAGCCTAGTGGTGGAACAAGTAAAGCCTGGTGGCCCGCCTATCTTATGATATGCTGGGGGAAACACTGGGTGCCTGAACGCTTGCTCTCACAATGTTATTTCCACTGAACCCCTTCTTGGAGCTTCCACCCCACAGAAAACCTCCCGCCGCGCCTTCCCCTCTCAGGTCCTGCAGACTAGCGGCAGCATTAGTTAGTGAAAGCCTGGTGGAACTAGGGGTGGGCGTTTTTTGTATTGTTTATCTTGCTTCATGATAAATTTCATATTATACTAATTTACATTTGTTATGTTAAATTCCAATTAATGATGCTGGGAAGAAAAACCTGTCCGTATTGTTAACCTCTATATGTCCCTGGTGTCCTAAATAAGCGTATTTAGGACATAGGAATGTTTTTTAAGAGCAGCATTTGTGTTTGTGGGGCTATAATTGCTGTGACACACAGTTAAAGCCATAGAGTTACCTAAAAAAGAAGCAATTCATATTTCTTATTGTCACTGAGATCGTAAGAACAGTTGTAAACGGCATCATGGAGGAGCATTGTTGTGGTGACATGGTGAAGGCAGAGTGTCGGAAAGAGCAGGAGCTTCTTAAAGAGACAGAAGCCCAATTTCAATGCATTAAATGGCATAAAATTACTTTTAAGTCACATTTGGTATAGGCAGAATTTTTACACTAGCTTAAAATAATAGATACTTGATTGAGCGATAAAATGGGATTATGCCTGGAAAATACAAAATACAACGCATTTAAATAAAAATACTAAATTAGTAGTTGGTTCAGAAATGGGTGATTTATGTTTCTCGTGATGGTTTTCCTTTTATCTTTTTCTTTTTGTCTTTTATGATGGTGTGTTTTGTAGTTTAAAATATTTAAGAGTGACAAAAAAAAATAAAAATAAATCTGTAAGGGGATCAAATATTTTTCACACTATCATCCATTATTGTTCCAAGTGAGGAAGTTTCAGCACCATTTAGTCTGTGTGACTAAGCTGTTCGCTGGCATTTCCTGTTGGAAACCACATCCGCTCTGTGTTGCTGCAGGATAAGCACTGTTGTGTAACAACTGCTTCACTGAGAAATTTTAGTCCACTCCTAGTTATTGTCAACGCAGCTTCCTTCTAAGAGAATGTGTCTCGAATAATTAAGAACATATCGAGTTGTCCCTTCTCTTTGTTTGGAGGAAATACATTATGTATGATGCACTTAAGTTGGGGGGTTGGGTTTAAAAGCTCCTGTCTAGCAGATGTTTGGTCTCTGGACCTGCATGTGGTTACATTAAAAATGCATGAAGAGGGAGGGGAGGACTGAGAAATCATCCTTTCGTTTTCTTATAAAGTCAGTTCGAATTATTTGAATGAAAACTATGAGTGTTTTTTTCTACTGACTTATTTTAGTGTTGTAGTTTAGCCGCCAGCCAGCAGAGGGCGCCGCTGGTTATCATGAAGCGGAGCGGCAGATACAGAAACAAAGATGGCGGATCCATAGCGTAGCGGGAAATGGAAACGGTCCAAACTGAGTTCGGTGTGGGATATAAAATGCGGTTTATCTGTTTAGAAATATAAACACGCGACAAACTCCTCAAGTTTAACAGCGCTCATTCAGCAGAGCTTGTCATTCAAAAATTATTGATGTGCTACGAAGCCGAGGATATGTTGAAGAAAACATGGCGCCAGTAAGCATGAACTATTTTTAGATCTGTCGTAAATTAATGCATTTTAAGGAGCGAAGTTTTAACATTCCTTCAAAACCATCAGAGACTGTACTAATCAGGGACGGCTGGTATAAGTGGGCTAGTAGGGCTAAGCCCTCCCTGATACTTACAATAAATTTGTTAAAATAAACAACTTAAAAATAACTACCTAAAAATTTTATTTCATTTTAAAAATATGTCTAAGTTTAGTAATGTAAGAGCCACCATTTTCTGTTTATTCAGTCAGTATTTAATAGAGGTGACACAAAATAATGGTAAAATTAATTAAAAAAAAAAAAAGTTTAGTATAATATGAAAATTTTAGCCCTTTGATATGGAAAGACTTTGGCCTCTCTATTAATTGTTAGTTGACTGATGAGATAAATCAACCTTAAATTAACTCATTAATCGATTACTTGCTTTCTTAATTTACATTTTTTAAATGTTTTTTTGTGTATTTGTGTGTATTTTCAGGCAGAAAGGGATAAATCCAGCCTGGGTAGCAAAGTGGAGGAACTGCAGATGCAGCTGATGATGTCCAAACAGGCTCTAAGTCAGCAGGAGGACAAGGTTGGCGCTCTCACTCAGCAGCTGGAAGCCGTGCAAAGTAGTCCGCATCCAAACCCGGAGGCAGAGGAGAGGCAGAAGGTGGAAACTGGAGAGGACGGCAGTGAAGGGTTTGACTACGAGGTGGACACTAAGAGCAAAGAGGTTCTGGAGGCACGAATGCGCGGGGCCAGCGAAGAGCTCCTGAAGCTGCGAGACGAACTCTCTCAGGCAGGCGCGCGGTACAACACCCTCGAGCAGAGATACAAGCAGGAGAAGGAGCGATGGCGAGGCGAGGCCCAGGAGCTGGCCGACAAGATCCGGCAGTGCATCAAATCCAGCAAGCAGGATCAGGAGCGCATCGGCGAGCTGGAGAAGGAGATCGGAGCCACGCGGAAAGTGGCGACCGATTCTGAAGGGCATCTGAGCGTCGCTCAGGAGGAGCTGTTGGCTTTCTCCGAGGAGCTGTCCAACCTCTACCACCACATCTGTGTGTGCAACAACATCACGCCCAAACGGGTCACCCTGGACTACTACCGGGACAGCGCTAGGGGTGGTGGCGGAGGAGGAGTGCGAAGGTCACACCACATCTTCGCCCAACACAATGCTCAGAAGAAGCCTCGGGCAAACGATATGTTCATCTCCAAAGCTGCGGCGCTGCAGTTTATGGGCGAGGTGGACAGCGCAGGATCCAGCGCAGACTCGCTGACCTGTCCCGGATCCCCCACTCTGGATTTCAGGGACCCGTCCAATGTGTCCAACCTGGTTGCTGTCATCCGTTGCCAGATCAAGCACCTCAGGGTAAGAGAGCGGTGTTTGAGACACATACGTTTATTTGTACAACACATTTCAGCAACAAGGCAGTTCAAAGTCCTTTACATCATAAAAACATCAGTCATCAATTATGAAACAAGTAATACACTTATTAAAATCATCAAGCAGATGTACATAAAATATATTGATCAGTGTTCCAGTTGTTATGAATCAAAGCTAGCTCTAAACTGGTGGCTGTTTAGCCTTGATTTAGAGGAACTCAGTGTTTCAGCTGTTTTGCAGATTTCTTGATTTGTGGTGCATAGAAGCTGAATGCTGCTTCTCCATGTTTGGTTCTGGTTTTGGGGATTCGGAGCAGAACCAGAAAACCTGAGAGGTCTGGAAGGTTGATACAACAGCAGATCTTTAATGTATTGTGTTGCTGAGCCATTCAGTGATGTATAAACTAACAGCAGGATTTAAAAGTCTATTCTCTGAGCTACAGGGAGCCAGTGGAAGGACTGTAGAGCTGGGCTCATGTGCTCTTTCTTCCTGGTTTTAGTCAGAACTCCAGCAGCAGCGTTTTGGATCAGCTGCTGCTGAGGACTGATTTTTCAGGCAGACCTGTGAGGACACTGTTGCAGTAATCAATGCGGCTAAAGATCACTTATGGATGAGTTTGTCTAGATCTCACTGAGACATTAGTCCTCTAATCCTGGAAATGTTCTTCAGGTGATAGAAGGCTGACTTTGTAACCATCTCTATGTGGCTCTGAATGTTCAGATCAGATCTCTAGTTAATTACTTTATTAACTGAAGCTATGCATTGACTCTAGATTGTTCCTCTTTAGGTCCACAGATAATAACTTCAGTTTTTCTGGTTATCTGGTGAAAGTTATGTCACATCCACACATTGATTTGTTCTAAGCATCTTTTTGGTGCTTGTATGAGTTCAGAGTCACCTGGTGACATTGTAATGTAGCATGTAAATGGTAAATATGAGGAGTCCCAGGATTGAACCTTGGTGGCAGCACCAGCTCACCTCTTACAAACAGGCATAAATCATTTCCAAATCTTATTTTCTGACTGATTTTCAGAGTGAAAAGCTTTTCCCCCTGTACAGTTTTCCTTGAACCTGACATTGTGTTCAGACAGCAAATGTTCTTGAGCGCCTCTCAAATCCAGCGCCGGTTCAGGGCTGTGCTGACACGTGCCTGCGTGTGTTTGTTTGAATGGATTGGATTACCAGGGGTCAAAGTTGAGTTCTGGCCTCAGGAAAACACAATCCTTTGAGCAAACATTTGAAACACTGGAAAGCTTATATTAGTACTTTCTCTGACGTGAAAAAGATTTCCATACACAAATTAATTCTACAACTGAGGGTGGGCATTTATCTTGTCATTTATCGTGATAAATTTCTTGTCATGTAATCGTTGTCGAGAAATTCAAATTAATGTTCAAACTGTCCATATTGTTAGTTTTACCATTTTCTCCACAGTTTGTTTCGATTAAGTTGAAAATATGATTAAAATAAGTTACTGTGACTGGTGACCTAATGGGAATGTTTCTAAAGAGCAGCATTTGTGTTAAGGACAGTCGCAGACATTCAGTTACCTAAATAAATAAGTAATGAATAGTTCTTATTGTCACATTTATCTTTATCACAATAACAGTACACAATACCATGATGAAACTTGTCCAAATCGCCCATCTCTATTCTAGAAATTTGAAAGTTGTTGCTGAATATATTGTAAATAATAATTTATTTTAAACTGTTGCAGAAGTGTAAGAAATTTAGTAAAGCAGAAAGAAATCCATTAAATCACTTTTCTCTATCCCTGTGTGCGTGTCCACTCAGGTGGCTGTGGACCTCTGCCGTCAGAGAGGAGCGATGCCGTACTCTGGGCTCAGCAGCAGCAGCGAGGAGTCGGAGCGGGATACCGAAAGCCTTTTGGAGGAAGTCCTAAAACTCAAATCCCTTCTCAGCACGAAGAGAGAGCAGATTGCAACCCTGCGGACTGTCCTGAAGGCAAACAAGCAGGTAAATGAAGCTGCAGCGCTTTTCCTCGTCTCTTAGGTTATTTGGTTATTCCAGCAATTCAGGCTAAACTTTTGTGCAGAAATGTGTTAAGCATGCTATGTATAACCCATAGTCCAGTGTTTCTCAAATTGCTTTCAGGCTGAGCACCACTTTACCCTATTTAACAAACACTCACAAACCACTTAACCTGAAATTACCCCAACAATAACCCAACATCTTTATATATAACCTGAAATTAAAGTTTTAGTCTCTTAACTAATATTGTTCCTCCGAATGTGAAGGGTGGTGCAATAAAACCATGAACAAGTCATTCTGAGTTAATAACGATTCTGAAAGTATGGATTCTAAAAAGTTCTTTACTTCAAGTGTTGTGTGAACTAATAGCATTTTAGGACTGTTTGTAATTTAGAAGCATAAGAAAAGAAAAATAGACTTGAGTTGTGTTGGCAACAACAAACATTTTCTTTCAGCCAGTAGATAGCTGAACGTAAATAATGTTATTTTAGGTGTTAAGATGCAGTTAGTCAGCGTGGGGCGCAGCGCTGCTCACCGCCTCAATGCTATTTATCATAAAAGCGTTCAAAAATAATAGTTCTGCTACTCATCCTGAGAAACTTTCCACCATAATCTTCAGGGTTTCTTTTTAGTGACTCAGTCTTCAGTCATTTATCCATTATTAGTTTTAAACGCAATCCTTTGGTAAGCTAACTGTAGCGTCACACTTTGAGTTAACGTCATGGCAAATTAGCAGTTGTTATGCGGAGCACAATTTGAAAAAGACTGCTATAGATGAATCATAATCTCTTCCAGGAAGCATAATAAGCCACATCACCCTACTTCACCATGTTGGATGCATTGCCATCTGATTGGCTAATATGCATATCGCATCATCAGGTGTACCTAATAAAGGGGCCAGTGAGTTTCCCTTTTACTTAGCTCTTTGAATACTGAATGATTTTTAGACTTTCCAGAGCTTACGCCGCTTTCTCCTCCACTCGTTTATCTCATCTGACCTTCTTCTGTCGTTTCTCTCGGTTACTCCAAACACTCTCCAAGTGACGTTTTTGTCTGGAATTTATATATTCCATATTTATTTTCATGTCACACTGTTAAACTGATGATGCTGTTACTGGGACAGACTGGGTTCAGGACTTCGGTTCGTCTATAATAAAATATTCATAATACTGCATTAGATTTGGTTTGTCTGTACTATCAGTGCACTGGAGTGCTGCAGATTCCTGCTTAGCTTAGCATCATCAAAGGCTTTCACTCCTCATGCCCTGCTTCCTGTTATTCTGGTGCCAACAGAACGCCTTAATGTTCTGTTTGAAGAAGCGACCGGCTGCTTTTCCTGATGTCAATCAAACGGTATTCATTTATTTTAGTCTGAACTGCGGCACTCTGATTCAGTCATTTATCATATTTTTTTACTATATATATATATATATATATATTTTTTTTTACATCTGTTTGCTTCAGTTGGTAACTGTTTTTTCGCAGAGCTTCTACCAAATAACTCAAATAAAAAGCTTTGTTTGTGTTGATGCCAAAACCACACTGTTATAGAAATGCCCTGCTGCTTTGTTGGGAAAGTCTCAGAAAAGCAAATATTGTTGTTGCATTTTGTTTTTTTTGTTTTTGTTTTTTAAAAAAATGTTTGAATGAAAACATTAAAAACTTCTTACTTCAAGATTCGTACAGCTGCTTTTCAATTTGGTTCTTTTCAAGATTAGGAAAGTGCTTGATTATTGTTAAAAGTCCTTGAAAGTGTTTGGTTATCAAACTGCACAGTTTTGTTTTAAATGTAATCGGTTTGATCAAATGCCTAAATTTTGAAAACATTAAAGTTAAAACTAGATATTTTTATACAGCCAATAAAAAGACTCATGCTTTTTTTGGTCACTGTGTAGTTAGAATGACCAAAATTAGTTCTACTTGCTAAATGCCAGAAAACTTGGGGAAAAAATCTTTTTGAGGCTGTTTTCTTTAGTTCATTTGTTTATAACTCTAAAGTTGGTGCTGGAAAAGTTTGAAAACCTTCATTTGCTTGGATTTTACTGTGTGAAAGGTGCACAAGCCTTGTTTAAATGTTCGATCTTGAAGTTGTTTTTGTCGTTGCAGACGGCTGAGTTGGCCTTGTCTAATCTGAAAACCAAGTATGAGACGGAGAAGAGCATGGTGTCGGAGACCATGATGAAACTGAGGAATGAGCTCAAAGCCCTGAAGGAGGACGCTGCCACCTTCTCATCTCTCAGAGTCATGTTTGCCAGCAGGTAAGGTTTTTATTTCTTTTATTACCTGTTATAAGACCTGAAAAAATATTTTTTAAAGTTTTATTCTAACACTAAATGCTTTGTAAAAGCACCTGTGAGTAGTTAATGAGCTTACTGTTCTTATTACACCCGTGCACGCTCCACGGCTTCCCATGAAGATTATAAGCCACATGCTCTGCCTTGTGCGGGGAAAAGGACTCGCCGATTTGTCCGGTTAAGACGGGTCATGTTAGGGAGGAAGAGGTCCGAACGTTTGCACGAAACGAGTAAAACTCAACAAAACCAAGATCACCAAACTCTCCCTTACTAAACTCCTCTGCTTGATTGGAAAGCAGTGATTATACCAATGCAACAAACTAGAAATATGCATGATTCTCAGATTTTTTTTATTTTTTATGTAGTAGGTGTTAAAGAGCTCAGAGGTTCCTGGACGAGTTTCAGCTTGTCTGGTCCGTTTGTAGACATTTATGAGCTGCTACTTGATTATCCTTAAGAAGGATTCAAGAACAGACAGTAATCAAGGCCGGCTGAAGTCTGATCCTACAGATTATAGCTTTGGAAAAGGTTATGGTTCAAGCCTAGGTTAGTGGTGCCACCATGTGGAGGGATGCTGGAACTGCACATGGACGACTCTTCCTCCATTCACCTTCCTACTTTGTTTTGTTTTGTCTGTGGCTCTAAAACTCAACAAAATGCTTTTGAAGATGGTGATGTAGCATCATAGGTTTTATAATTGTGGCATCATCAATTTCAGTTCTCATTCTGTATAAAGAAAATTCCTGAAGTGATCAAAACCTCTTTTTTTTTTTTTTTTTTCTTTGTCTGTGTCGAACAATCTAATTAGATTTTTTTTTTTTTTGCACGATTGCGTTCTTCTACAGGCCACAACATCACAAAGCAAAGTCTCAGATTGGTTGAATCTCTGCATTCGTCTGCAAAAGTTCAGATTTTCCATCTACAGGATTTAGTCTGAACGCAGCATAAGTTGTTGTTTCAGTTCTCTGACGTAATTAGCAACATTCCAGATTCTAAAAGTCATCTTATTTGCGATGCTAGTTGGTGTTTGTTGTAACACACTCACTTTGTCTTTAACCTGACTGTTTTTGTGTGCCTTTTGATGAGCTCCTACCCGCCTGTTTGTGCATGCTGCATGTTGACGCTGTCCACGTCTTTCAGGTGTGATCAGTACGTCACCCAGCTGGACGAGATGCAGAGGCAGCTTGCCGCTGCTGAGGACGAGAAGAAGACTCTTAATTCCCTCCTGCGCATGGCCATCCAGCAGAAACTGGCCCTCACTCAGCGTCTGGAGGACCTGGAGGCTCCTCAGGCCCCCCGCAGCCTGAACAGCAGCCCCCGGCGCTCCCGGGCCAAAGAGCTAGCTGCCAAGTCGGGCCGGGCCTCCCGCAGTCCCCGCAGTAGCCCCGGCAGGCCCCAGCTGAGGAGCAGTCCGCGGGCCAGCCCCGTCCTCGGCAGCAGCGTCCCCGCCTCGGCCACCCACCACTTGCGAGCTCTAACCCGAAGTCTCCACACAAGCCCTGTAAGAACCTCCTCTTCTCTTTCTTCCGACAACAGCTTTCACACAAGCATCCGGTCGCACGGTGGCCGGGGTCTCCCAAGAGATGCCACCTTCATTAGAAGTCGTAGTATCAGTGATGTTTTTAATACGGAGGTGAGTCATAGACGTTCTCTGCCTCGTAAAGACTCCACCAGTTCTTTGAGCAGTGACTTAACAGTCAGTTCGAGTGATAGACGAAGGGCTGCGTCAGGCCGGAGAGCTTCGGTCCCTGTGCGCCAGGACACTTTCATCAAAACTCACATTTCTTCTTCCAGCAGGCAGAAGTCTGCTTCCTCTTCACATGCTGATGATTTAACCTCCTCTAAAGCTTCGCGTGTGTATCCTAACACGGCTAAAGCATGGGGCGAAAGCCGGCAAAACCTTGACCCAAAAACACACCTAGACGCCTCTGTGAGGAAGAAGCAGAACAGGTCTAAATCTGTGCAAGGAGCAGCTGCTAGCAGCTACTCGTTGCCGCCAGAGTCGGTCCATTCACAGCCAAACTCCAGATATTCAGCGGCCCAAACAGTCGCGGCTCTGTCTGCTCACAACCCGCCTGGTAAGCCCAGGATGAGCGGAGTCTGCAGAGAGTCTAGAGGCAGATCTTCCACCGCCGTAAATAGAAGCACAGAGGAATCACACAGCGCTGCCAACAGGAACTGTGGTAACAAAAGTCAGGCTGCATCTTCCAGGGCCCGGAGCTCTCATTCTAAATGCTCTCGCAAGAAAAAGTAGCAGCTTTATGATTAGAAAGTATTATAAATGTATGAGACGTTAAATAAGCTGCTTTGTATGTCTTCTGGTTTTTTTACCTCTGTGTTTTGGCAAGAGATTTGTAGATTTAATTGGTTTATTGCTGATTGTTGCATGGCTTGTAGTGACTCGTAAAAGTTTTCATACCACTTGAACTTTTCCACATTTTGTCAAATTACAACCACAAACCTCTATGTGTTTTATTGGGACTCTATTTGAGACAGTTTCTTAACTAATTTCTACAAATTTTGGCTTTATGCATCAAAAGGCTGAAATTTTGCAGTCTTAATGTTTAAGACTGTTCAGACTGTGTGATTCTCGATAAACGTTGCAAATGATTCATTGGGATGTGCATTTTTAGATTAAAGAGTAACATTCAAAACTTTTTTAAAAAACTGTAAACATTGGTTATTTGTTAGCTTCATCAACTTATTCCATTTAAAAAGGTATGTAACTTTTTAACAATTTTTTGTGCAAAATTTTCTCCGACATTTTTCTTTTTACTTCCACAGACTTGTGTATCTCGTCTCCTCCGTCAGCTCTGTACACCGGTGTGCAGGTGGAGGCTCTGTCTTTTACTGGGTTGAACATGTTGTTTGAGCGCTGCTGCCCCCTAGTGACTGGAGGCTTTATTGTTCAGACATGAATACAAATGCAAGACCATTTTTTTAGGTTTCTATTTGTGGAGCTGGAATGAAAGTGATCTATTTATATTTTTATGCTTTGCTCTTTTTTTCCCCACATAAAGTCTTTATAAAATACATTAAAGTTTGTGGTTGTAACCAAAACGTGGAAGTTGTAAGAATGATTTTGCGAGTAACTGTAGGATATCTGCTTGTCATTATCATTCACTCTCATATTATCAGTTCTTTTCTTTCTGATTAAGTTGAACTTAATGTTTTTGTTTTGTCTCTGTCTCCCCCTGTTTCCGTAGCGCTGAAACACACCCACCATCACTCCAAAACCCCTCTGCTCCATAAGGACCAGTCTTCATCTTGTGACTTCCCCTCCACCCGGCTAACTCCTCCATCCTCCCTGCTTGACCTGAGACATCCTGTCCATCCCAGATATGACGCTGCATTAATTCCTCTCCACCACGGAGTGAAAAAAAAAAAAATCTGAAAAGATAAATCAAAAGACAGAAAATCTTCCATCCCAACCTTTTGGTGTGGAGAAACCTGCATGCATCCTGGAGGAGGATGAAGAGTCTAACCTGCCGCTCATTTCTCTCTCTCTTCTCTCATTGACTGTGTCTGTTTTGTCTTTTTCAACACGGTATATTGTGGTGAACCATCGACAGTATTTATTCCATAAACAGAATCTTTCTTGTACAGTATTTCCTATCCTCTGACTCAGATTCAAGGCTGTGATCTGTTCTCTGGAGGCGTTAATGTCCTCACACCCTCTTGCCTTTAACCTGGCAACCTTGTCCGGCCTGTTTGCCGTTGTTTAGCATCGGAAAGACATTAGCTCCAGGGTTTCCCTCAGAAAACTTGCTAAGCCTGGTGGTTTGGCGCTAGGGCAGTCATTCCAGTGGCCCGTCGTATTTTTGAGTTAAAAAATGTTCAAAGTTGACAATAAATTTGAAAATATCAGTTGATAATTATGTGTTATTGAAAGATTGGAAGATTAATACCAAAACACCAACTATATAAAGTCTTAAAAAAATAACATTTAAAAAACAACTTAAATAAATAAGCAGTGCTTAGCCTGGTGGGGGGACATGTAAAGCCTGGTGGCCTGCCAGGCTTAAAAAGCACTGGGGGAAACCCTGAGCTCGTCTAGAATGATCGTTTCTTAAAATGAGCAGCAGAGATTTACCGACGGATCTAAGTGGAGCTCGCTGTTGTCATTTAACTCCTACCTGTCTTTTTTTACCTTCTGACTTTCCTTGCCTGTCAGCTACACCCTTTAACTAGAAGTCAGTAAACAAGGTTGTTTTATGTGGAAATAGATCAGCCATAACGCCACCGCCTCAGGTCAGAACCATAAATATTCAGTTTGAGAAGTCTTCAGTGGAGGTCTTACTTTACAAACTATGCAGACTGGTGCCTATTTCCTGCCTGACTTTTGGTTCAACACTAGCTGCGTTTCCATTACAAATGTGCGCAAATCTTGAATTTTATTTTGTAAAAAAACACACATTTGACATTAAAGTTCTTGGAAGAATGGTTTATCATTCTGCCAGAGGTTGCTAGCTGCGGATGACATTCGCACAGGTTAATGCATTCCTTGTCCCCATGCTTGGAAAAAGTAAATATATGATTCTTCTCCCGGCTTCAGGGGCCCTTGGCAAACATTAAAAAAAAAAAAACTCAAATAAATAATCAATGCTTAGCCTGGTGGGAGCACATGTAAAGTCTGGTGGCCCGCCAGGCTTATAAAGCACTGGGGGAAGCCCTCGGCAGCACTAGTGACTACCATGGAAGATGGACCTCTCGGTGAATACCTTGGTCGCAAAGACCCTTTGGAAGAGAAAATGCATTTAATTTATTAAATTAACATCATCACTTGGAATAAATAGAATTTTGTGATTGCGGTTTTTCCGTCACACACATGAATAAGTTTGTTCACGCAATAAGTCATTAAAAATTCGGCCGGTAGCGCTCACCATCTATCAGCCATCAGAGGAGACGTTAGAATGACAAACCTCTGCTAGGCAGCGGTACATGTACGGCATTTTGGGAATTTTTTTTTTGCAATTTTACCAAAGAGTTGCGGAGTTAACATTTTTAAGTGATAACGTTTTTTATGAACTGTGCAATGCTGTGAGAGATCTGGTGGAGCCAGCTGCACATTGTCCATAAAACCCAAAAACAAACTTATCTTCCTCCTATTTCCTGTCGTCTTCTTTGTTGTTTCTGCCAGTAGTAACATTCGGTTGTCGATCCCGTTACTCGTGTGATGCAAATATAAGTCTTTCCATTGCAGTTTTGTGAATTACACTCGCAAAAACTTTATCGAAAAATGTTAGTTTTTCCCAAATTGCCTTGTCTCTATTAAGCAAATTTATTTTTGTAATTTCGATTTGCGTATTTTTATGTTTGATGGAAACGCAGCTACTGGTTGCCTGCAGCTTCGTTAAGAAAAAAGCCATTTAACGTCCTAAACATCGAGCTGCTTTCGGGAATTATCTTCTGTAAGAATCGCACTCGACATGAAGCATCCCAGCAGAAGTTTATATATTTCAGTTAATTAATTCAAGAAGTAAAACTTTGGTTTTTAAGATTATTGCTTCAACCTAATGGAATCCTAACAGTTTCTCAGAAAATTGCATAAGCCAGTGAAATTTCTGCATCAATGCATGAAGGTGATCACTGTGTGAGAAATTGGCAGCTTTTCTGTAATGTTGGATTGTTTCTCTGCTATTAGCACACCAGCAGATTTGAATGGTGTGTACACAAGCATGATTGGCACTCCTAAGACCCTCCTCCTGTCTCTGATTCTTTTTTTTCTGACTGGGAGTGGTATACTGTATTTCTGCAAATTGCAGTAAGACCACAAGGGGGAGCCAGAGGAGTTTGATTTTTTTAAAAAAAATTTAATTTATTTAGTTTCACAGATTATCTGTTTCATAATTTGTCAGGATATAGTAAAAGTTTCAACAACTATGTAAAAAAATTTTATTTTTATACTTACTGAAGCTTTAAACTAGGTTTTGGTTTGTTTGGTAGTGTCACCTTTTTCTTTGACATTTTTTCCTTCCGTCTAACTTTAGAGTTAATGTGCTTAACTCTTAACAGATGACTAATTTTGCAAAGACATTTTGTTATTTCAACAACTGATTGGTTCTTTTATTCGTCTTGCGTAATATTATCATTTTCTGAGAAACAATTTTGATTTTCATTAGTTATGAGCCATAATTCTTAAAATTAAAGTAAATAAAGTCTTGTGAGATAAATCTGCTTCATATTTTGAAATGATTTTCTGAAATAACTGAACTTTTTATTGATTATGGATTTTATTGGCATGCAGCTGTGTGTTTTGACAGGTTGAATTTAGATAAAGTAACGTAACATTTCCTTGTTTCTCTGTTTTATTGGCTTCCATTAGCACTTCAGTCTTTCTGCTCTTTATTCTCTGCCACAGCTAATCAACAAACATTCACATTATGCATTTCAGATTAAATAGTTCTGTGCTCTAGTGTAAACGTATAGTAATCCCAGTAAAGCTGCTGCTTGAGTTCGTTGTTTTCTAACTACGATAGTGTCTCTTGCTACTAGTGAAGTTTTTGCTTGTTGATCATAGATTCCCCTGGAAACTTTAAATCTATTAATCCAATATGCAGATAGACTGCAGGTGGAGCGATAAAAGTGCATGATTCTATGATATAGGATTTTATTGTTGGGGCCTTTCTGTGATCCAAGAGAGTCGCTTTATTCTGAAGGTCACCTGGTTCATTGACATCATCTGGAAATCTATCTCAACTTATGATGGAAATAATCAGATATTTGGATTTTTAATGAGGAAACGTTTAAACAATCTACTGACCATTTGTTGCAACAGCCTGCTTTTTCATTTTTGTGCCTTGGTTCTGTTTTTTTTTTTTTTTTAATTATTTTATTCTCCACATTGCAGTCATTGTTCAAACACTGTAGCTTTTATTGGTGTAAAAATTTGTTTTAACTGCTTTTGAAGTTGATTGAAGCTTTGAAACATCTCATTTTGGTAAAATATTTTCACTTTTTAGCTCCTTTGAGGATTAAGTAATCCTGAAAAGTTATCTGTTGTATTTATTATGGGAAATTTGCTGCTGTACGGAAATAATAATGGAAAAAAGAGAAGTTTAATGTTCTGACTAAACAGTGAAAATGCTTTAACATAATGCCATGTTGCACTGAAGGTTGTAAATTGATCTATTTAACTCACCCTGTGGATAATTTATTCACCTTTGCTGTATAATATTTTAACTGTATTTAAGTGGTTTGCATTTTCTGTAAATCGACATGATGTCATTCAAACACTCCAAACAAGCTGTCTGTTGGTCCTCAACTTTTTATGTGTATGCAAGTTGACCTTTGTTGACCTCGAGAAGAATAAAAAGCCAACACTGTACACCGTTTCAGTTTTGGGCTGAGTTTGTGATTGTTATTTACACAGATATGAGTTCTTAAATGCTTTTATTTAAAAAAAATAAAACTTCAAATTGTAAGAATGTCACTTATGGTGGTGCAAACAATAATTGTATTTACACACCATAAATAAACATACTGTCATTTTTTCCCTCATTGTCTGAAGTTAAGCTTTTCTAGTTATATACTAGAATTTAATGTGAATTTAAAATTTTCAGTGCTACTTTAATAAAGAATTTGTTTTAAGAGGCTTTTCTCATCTAGAGGTGAATATAAAGGCTGTTGGTTTTGTAAATAACGTTAAAGGTTCTTCATAGAACCAGTGTTTGTTTTTTGTCCCTTCTGGGTTGCTGTAGAAACATGTCTGAGAAACAAGATCTTTCTGTATGACAAGCGTTAAAGGCTTACCCTGCTTGTGGCTACGCCTCTCATGCCTAATTCAGCAGCTAATCAGCGCGGGTCTCACAGGTGGATTTTCCACCCACTAATCTGTAAATAGAGAAGAAGTCACCATCTACACTGTGAGAAAAATGCACCTCCCGTTTTCACACAATCCTTTAGAATTACTCTGGTAAGAGTAATACTACTTTAACACATTTTACTCAAGTAAAAGTAAAAAATACCCATCCAAGAAATTACTCTAGTAAGAGTAAAAAAAAAAAAAAGTATCTGGTAAAAGGGCAAGTCAAGTATTGAACTGATCAAAACATCAATTATTTAATATTTGAAAATAACATCATCAGATGGACCCAAATATAAAGTTTTATGGAAATTTTTGTATTTTAAAGATCAAAATTAAAATAATATGAATAATATAACTAGAAAATTAACAAATTCAGGTAAAAGTAAAATTTTTCCAAATTAGTTTCTTTCAATATGAAACTTTTACAAAAACTGTATGATTTTTTTTTGGTTAAAATAAACTTACTCACAGTGGACAGAGTATCCAAAACTTTTACTCAAATAAAAGCATCGATATTTTATGATAAAATTACTCAAGTAAAAAGTAAAGACTCCCCTAAAAGTCTTTGTTGAACTGCTAGTCTGCGGGGGGCGCCCCCTAGTGTTGCGTAAGGAACTGCATGTAAACAACCGTTAAATTTTTCCGTGACGTCATCTTAAAGTGCGACGCTACACCTAGCTTACCAAAGGATGTGTTTTAAAATAATAATGGATAAATGGCTTAAAATCGGATCACTCGAAAGACAAGCTGAAGACACTGGTAGAAAGAAAACAACGCCAAGAATGATCAGAGGAAGCCAAGAGAGCGTTGATGTTTCGTTCACTAGCGATTCGGTTCTTTCGAACGGCTCTCTGCAGTTAACCGTAGGACTCAAGTCTCAGTTGGTGAGAATTTCTGTTTGTTTTTTATGGCTTTGCTTGCTTATGTTGCTCTGCTCGCACATGATACCACTATTGATATTTTTTAATTAAAAATGATTAAATTAAATGAGTTAAATACAATAGATAAAGAAATGGGTGGTTGTATTCATTCATACAACACTTGGTAGGAAAGAATAACTATTTTGATACTCGATTTCCATGTGTTTGATAAAGTTGGAAAGCTTAAAATCCACACGTTCAGAATCTGTAAATAACTCAAAATACCCCGATTGCAAGTGTCCTGTCAACAGTAGTGTTCAGAGGCTGATATATTTTTATTTCAGGTTGTAAATATTAAGATATTGTGTTATTATGGGGCGAGAGTGTTTTAAATATAGGTTAAAAAAGACCTGAGTAAAGTTGGCCCCCCCAACTTCTTCAAATCAGACAAAATTGGTGTCAAACGTTTGTGCTACGTTTGTGCAGCAAAAATTTTCGTTTGTGCTGCTATCACTTTAAAGATATAAAGAAACGTTTCTAGAGGTCATCAAAGGTTAACCCCCCCACTACCACCTTCTTTAAATCAAACAGAATGGGTGTCAATCAACTCTACTCCGTTTGTGCTGGTTTGTGCTGCTTTACTTTGAAGATAATAATGAAATGTTAAAGATCTAAAGGTCAACCAGCCCCCCCCACCTTCTTAATATCTTTAGAATGATAGCAGCACAAACGAAAATTGTTGCTGCACAAACCAGCACAAACTGAGTCGAGTTGATTGACACCCATTTTGTTTGATTTGAGGAAGGTGGGGGGGGGGGCTGGTGGATCTTTGATGACCTCTAGAAACATTTCTTTATATCTTTAAAATAAATGCAGCACAAACAAAAAATTTTGATGCACAAACCAGCACAAACGTTTGACACCAGTTTTGTCTGATTTGAAGAAGGTGGGGGGGTCCACTTCACTCAGGTCTAAAAAAGTTTGAAAAACTCAGTCCAAAATGTAATTTTTTTCCCCAAAAAAACGTTACTCAGGTAAATGTAACTCGCTGCTACCCAAATCTTTGCCTAAAGTATAAATATTATTTGTAAAAGATTTCCTTTAATGTCTGAATTTCTTCTGCTTGATTGCATCTTTAAATCAGAGCAACAGTATGTCCTTTGTGATCATCTGACATGTGACAGAACTGCTGCCTATAGCATACTGGGGTCTTTGTCTTATGAACCAAGGTTAAACAGCAGTTCATACAGAGCTGGAGCTTCTCATGCACTGCAAAAACACAAAATCTCACCAAGTATTTTCACAAATATAGTAGACATGAAATAAGATTGAACTAACTTACAATTAACCTTTCAGCAAATAAAAAGCGCTGGAATTAAGTAAATAATTCCTCAATATTGGTGAAAAAGTACTTATTCCATTAGCAGATTATTTCACTTATAACATGGGAAAAATGTCTGGTTATAAGTTAAATGAAATATCAATGGAATAAGTACTTTTTTCACCAATATTAAGGAATTACTGACTTAAAACAAACTCTTTTTACCTGCCGAAAAGTTACTTGTAAGTTAGTTTTATTTTATTTTACGTGTACTATGATATTTGTACTAAAAACTAGACTAAAATACGTTTGTGTTTTTGCAGTACATGACAAGCTCCAGCTCTATATGAACTGTTTTCTTAACCTTAGTTCATAAGACCAATGTTACGTTATTTAATCACTGTTGACTTAAAACAAGCTCCTATTTCTTGCTGAAAAGTTATTTGTAAGTTAGTTTTATCTTATTTCAGTGTGCTAAGATAAAATACCTGGTGAGATCTTGTGTTTTTGCTGTGTTTTTCTATTACATGTTTCAGAGTTAAAGCTCTTAAAAATCCCAGCATGAGCTTGTGTTGAGTTCAGAGTCTGCGGTTAGACTGAATGATCTGTTGCCCCTGTTTATAACAACAGAAAACCACCACAGCTGTTTACAGCTTTCAGGCTCGACACCTTGAGCTTGTCGACTTTATGGACTGCAGAGTGTTTTAAGAAGTTTGTGTGCCTGCAGGGAGTGGTCAGAGGAAATCTGTTTTGTTTGGCCCGACTGGAGCCCTGTAGGCGTGGGACTCGAGTTGCGATGTCAGGCTGCAGCCAATCAAACCGACTGCACGCTGTTGCTGTGTGCAGGGAAATTTAGGGAAAAGAAGAAGAGGAGGAGAGGGCTGTGGGGGTGGGGATGAGAGTCTTGAAGTTAGTGCTAAAGTCCATGAAACTGGATTCTTGTGTTGGTCTTTGAGAGGAAAAAAAAGAATCAGAGGTTAGCTTTGTTGGAGGTCAAATAGGTCAAAATTTTAAGTCATGTGATTTTACAGGGAATGAGGATGAAAGAATCAGTTTTTTGCTGCTTGTGGCGACTCTCTAATGAATCGCTCATGGAGAAGGCAGAGACATTTGTCTGTTTCTCTTAAACGTGGAGAAAGTATGCAAGGAAGGCGGTCAGTGTGAGTTACAATGAAGTCCAGCAGCTCAGGAGAGAAAGGCAGATGTCTCAGGAAGACTCTTTAGTTACTCACTCACCCCATTCCTGCTGGTTGTCCTGGGTAAATTGTTAACGACAAGCTGATTTTCAAGTTTCTAATCTGGTGGTGTGTCTTAGACCTTAACCAATAGCTGGGAATTATTTGCGGTGGTTTGGTGCTTGTTTTGCTGCTGTGCTGAACCTGTAATTTCATCCAGTTGTGAAGCTCTGAGCTCTGAACATCCTTGTCACAGTTTAAATCCGTCTTGTGGTAAAACATAGTCCTAGACAGAAGTAAACCTTTGAGATTACAGCATCTGCACTCACAGTTAAGAGTGACCAAACCCTGTTGATATAAACAGGATGAGCGCCAACGCCGACTTCTTCTCAAAACATTTTGAGATAAAATACAAGAAAAACTGCATTGTGGTTTTTAAGTAATATTAATATTGCATTGGATACAGCTCTGGTAAAAATGAAGAGCCCACTCCACTGAACCCGGCTGAAAACCTCCTGGTTTTTCCACCAAATGTTGATTTCTAAAAAATTTGGAACGATTTGGAAGAGTATGGTGTTTAAACATGGTTATTTATTCAAGGTCAGGTAAAGAAAGGGTTAATCAGAAAAGAGGCCAAGGAAGTCATGGTAACAGCCGTGTTGATCAACATGTCGCAGCGTCAGGCTGTACAGATATTTTCCTTCATGGAAGATGGATGGATATAAATGTAATGGTCTAGATCCAGGGTATTAAACTCGTTTTTGTTTTGGGCCAAATCAAGATCATAAATGCTCTTAAAGGGCCGGTTGTGCCAGAATGTATTGATAAAACCTGTTCACAAACTGTTAAAACATCAACAAATTATTAAAATTAAATAATATTGAACATATTTTCTGTTCCTCCAGGATTTCACGATTGTTTTGTGATTTTTAAAAAATAAAAATCAAAGTGTTTGTGGTACTAATTTGGAAATACTTGCAATATTTGCACTTATTTACTTATGACGGTAAATTATTTGACAGTAAATTTGACCTTTTAGTACTTGCTGTATAGATCATGGACTGTAATCTGACATTAATTAAGGCTGATGCAGCTGTTTAGTGCAAGTGTGAAAGTTTTTGACAATTTTTGTGGAAAATCTGCAATAAACTTCCAATTACGTATTAGTGCAAAAAAAAGTGTGGGGATTTGTTGATTTTACATGAATTTTCACGATAATTCGCAAGAAAATGGAGGGGCTGATTGCTATAATTTGGCAGTAAACAGATAAAAACTGCATTGATTTGATTGATAACATAATATTTAAGCACATTTAGTGTTTAGTTTAGAATCTAGAGGGCCACATAAAAAGCTACGGCGGGCCGGATTTGGCCCACAGGCCTCGAGTTTGACACATAGATCAAATCAAAAATGACAGAATGGCCCAGTCAAAACCCAGACACAGCTAAAAATAAGATGAAGTTCTAAGATGCATGCAGTCAGAAGTTGTTCTTATGTTAAAATATGAAGTGAAAACATGAAGGCTGTTGGTTTTAGGGGGATGGGCTCATGGCGTCTCCCACTGGCAACGCAGCATTCGAAAGCCACAATAATCCTTCGTGACAAGTCTCCATTTTGGAAAGGCACATGTTTTCCTGATAATATCTTTGTCTCAGTAGGAGGTTTTTGTTGTTTTGGTGAAACAAAACCAAGCAATATTTTGCATATTTCCACAAAACAGAGTTAGGAGTAAAAATAGTCCATGTGCATAACCGGCCCTCCTGCAGCAGTGACCTTTCACCTACTAACACTGAGAGAATTAAAAAGCTGCATAGCTGAAATCCATGTGTTTAACAGGAACTGGAAAAACTATTTGTTCTCACCAGACAATTGTTCTTCTGAGATTTCACTGAGCTGGAGATGAGGAGGTGATGAAACACGCAGATAAACGTTGCGTTATCTCAACTGGCCACATGCGCAGCTGACAACAGCTACCTGCCATTAAAATAATAAATCCTGCAGTTTTAAAGCTCAATGTAGAGCTGGAAATTGTGCAAATAACTGACTTTTTATGCATGATTGTTTCTGGAAACAGAATTTTTGCTCTGCTTAAGTCTGTGCGTTTCTCTTCTGACTCACCGTGTTTCAGTTCTGTCTGCAGCCTTCAGCTCAGAGGAGCACAGTGACCCAGTTCATACATGTGCTTAGTTCTGCTGGAGCCTCTGGAATCTGCTGCTAAGAGCTATTCTTACATTTACCTCACAATTTCATGAAGCATTTCTTCTCACATGTCAGATGAATTTTGAAGAAACTGTGATAAAACCCATGTGCTTTGAAAATATTAGGAAGAATCTAACAGCTGTTGGAAGGAAGGATCTGTGGTAACGCTCATCTGTGCACCCAGGATGCAGAAGACTATCACTAAAGGAGCTTTGCACTTCTAGAAAATTACGTTTTTGGCAATTCATCTTTCCAAAATAGGTCAACCTCAGTGAGACTGGGTGCAGAGCATCTGTGGGAGTGTTTGAATTTTAGCATTAGCTTTTCTCAGTTAATTTCCATTTACAATCTCAATGGATTCATGTGTTTTCACCAAGAAATGTAAATATATTTTTTCCCTTTTCCTTATATATGCGTTTTTGCCAAGAAAAGTATTTTGTTTTTCCTTTCCGCATTTTTGTGATGCCTTTAAAGCAGTCAGTTTTTGTATCGGACGTTTCAGCAACACGACAAAACACAATGATTTGAAAGGAATTGAAAGCAAAGCGCCACCAGGCTTAAAAAGGCATTTCCGGAATACATTAAGGAACTATAAACACTGTTTTCCGCTGTTTCAGTAACTCAGATAACAGGGGTAAACAGCAGCTAAAGGGTGATGTCAGTGCTTATGATAGGAGCAGCGATAAGAGACCCTCCCATTCCACAGTGGGGCACGAGTGGGGGTTTTGAGTGGGCGTGGCCTCTCCGAGCGAGGTTTGTTTTCATGCTGCTGGTTGAATCCTGCAGTAGCCCAGACAGCAGCAGGAGCGAGGCGTGTTTACATATCTCCGTGCAGAAAAGAAAATGTCTTTCAAGACCGTGGGCACCGTGCTGACACGGACACTGTGGGCCCGGGGCAAAAGGACCCCTCCACTCGCCAGACCCCCACGCGTGAACAGACTGTCCACCTCGTGCAGGGCGCTCGCGGGCTCGAAGCAAATAGAGAAAAACCAGGGGCAAAGTTGCAGCTCGGACGCGGACAGGCCGAGCGGCGGAGACGCGCCGTCATCCAGCGAGCCGCCGCACAAATGCGGCAGCGGGGAGAAGAAGAGGCAGAAGGAGACCGTGGGCGCCAGCGGCGTCAGGAGACGCTCGTTCACGTCCAACGCGGCGCCCATGGACCAGACGTCGTTCCTGTGGAGTCGTTACAACGACCTGAAGCGGCTGGTTTACGGTAAGCACAGGATCCCCCCCTTTGTCCTCGCAGCCCCCACCCCACCCCACGGAAAGCAGGCACCCCCTTGTCCACGTCACCAGGCAATTGAAGATGTTTATCTGTAGCAAGCGAGGACATTTTGTACGTTTGAGGATTCCCCTATTGCATCCTCATTTTGCAGATGTAGCTGGTCACCTCTGAGCTCAAGTTGTTTACAACGAGTCAGCATTATTTTCTACCGTCACAGATCAACTAAAACAGTCCCTGCGACTATGTTGTAGTTTATCCACATTTGGGCAATATATGAACCACTAGCCACAAATCAAAGTTACTGAGACTATTTAGTAATAATGCTTGGTTGACTTCTGCCTGCAGAATCTGTGTTTTAAACCACTGGCACACTGCAGGACTCCATTCCTTTTGGATTCATTTCTAGAAACTCCCAACAATTTTTATTCCTTCAAACACATAATCCCAACTGTGTGTGGTTGGATAATAATGAAAAATCAGTTAGGGTTGATAAAACATGCTCTGATTAGTACTTTTGAGATCAATTATTTATTGTTATGTGTGGTAGCCTCCCTGCACAATGAAATTTTTTGTATACTGTGTGCATTTGCTCGAATGCATGAATTTGCATAATATTGTAGTCCCTCAAATTTCTGTTGGATTTAAATTTTCTACCTCTATGATATAGTATACTTCATAGTTTATTTCTCTTTTATTTATTAACCAAGACATCGTTATCGGTCTGGAAAGGTTTGATCAGTTCATCTTTAGCATATAGGCATCAGGTTGGTGTTATGGAAAGAAAAATTACATCTTCACAGCTGATGCAATTCGTAGTTCTAACAGATCCGTTCAACAAGAGATTTAGTTGGTTTTCTGCAGCCAAGCTGTAACTCTGTGTGTTACTGAGCAGTTCCAGCCAGCTGGATGAATAAAGGGCTCCTGCACTTTCACCTCACAAGTCAGACACTACGACTGTTTGGAAATATTTTGCTCCCTGACAAAACATGAGAAACTGTGAGGTTGAAATTTCAGGAGCGCCACCTGCCACTGGTCAGCTGTTGATTAGCTGAATGCATGGAAGAAGGAAAGACCTGCAACAAAAATATGAATAGGAACACAGGATTAATGTTTCATGATTTTGACTTAATTTTGTCCTTAATTCTGAACTGCATTACAAGGTTTCCTCCAGAAAATGTGCTAAGCTCGGTGGCTGGCTGCTAGGGCAGTCATTCATCCAAAAGCTCGTTGTGTTTTTGAGTTTAAAAATGTTTAAAATTGACAGAAAATTTTAAAATATGATATGATAATCATGTTTTATTAAAAGATTGGAAGATGAATACCTGAACACTAACTATTAAGTCTTAAAAAATGCTAACAATTTAAAAATACTTAAATAAATAAGCAATGGTTAGCCTGTTGGGGGCACAAGTAAAGCCTGGTGGCCTGCCAGGCTTATAATACACTGGGGGAAACCCTGGTATTTGATGTTAGAGGCTTATATCTGGGGCGCCAACTTAAATCTGATTACAACACTTCAACCTTAGTCAATATCTTCTCTCATAGAAACCCGCAAGGAACTCTGTTGCACAAATATTATTTTTAATGTTCTCCGTTATGCAAAGTTGTGCTACTTTGCCTCTTAGCGGTAAAATAGTTTAAAACTTGCACAATATATTTGGGTTACAGAGTTGTTTACATTGGCTTGGCTGCAACTGTTAGCAGATCTGCAAACAAAGTAGAAGTCCAATGCAACAACACTCTAAAGTAAACAAAACTGCTTAATTACAGTAAAACTCAAAAGGAGCATGGCGGCTTTTCTTAGATTTTCTATTCCATCTATAAGGGTTTCATTATTACATTATTGCAGAAATGCTAATGTGGTTTTAGATGTGTGATTTTAGATTTTGTCTGTGATGTAAAGTAATGTGTCTGTAACACTGTTTACAGTGGAACGTGGAAGTACGTACAGTACCAGTGCGCCACTGGGTACACTTTGTTTTTCCTGTCTTGGTATGCTGCCTTTCTGAATGTTGACGCACAAGAAAAAAAAAAAAAAGTTCTCAACCGCCGACTTCTGCTGCAGATTCTCAGCTTGAAAGCCAGTCATGCATTCCCTTCATGATTACAGATTTTTATCTTGTGAAGGATGAGTGTTTTTGCGTGAAAAGAGAGGTGCTTTTAGCTGCAGGGCGACCAGCCAGAGGCTGAATGCACGCCTGCTGCCCAGCTGCAGCGCTCATTGAACTGTCCCAGGAGAGAAGGTCATGACCCACTTTCCCACAGAGATCTGATATAGTGTCCGCTGATGCAGTGTCAGCGGGGGCATTACCGTCCGAATGCAAACCGATGAATCTGTTTGTATTGTATCGCGGCTTCTTAACGCGCCAGGCAGGAAGCACATAAAGCAGAAGTAACCTGCATTTCAAGGCATTCAGGAGTGGCTTTCAGCCGCACATTTCAGTGCACAGAATGTTCTTTTTGGGCTGATTTGGTTTGGTCAAGAGTCAGTTGACATCTGAGAACTGCAGGCAGGTTATGCAATCCCCGCCGAGCTCGCCAGACTCCGGCTGGAACGAAAACAGCAGCAGGAGAGTTTAACTTCTTTGCTCTCTGCAGAAGTGCAGAATCAGCAGCCGCTGTTAATCCTAGCCTTCCCCACATAATCACTGTTTTCTTTCCCTCTTTACTCGAGTCGTTGTCCCGTCTGATGTGATGTGTCATTATTTGAACTGAATCACAGTCTCCCATCTGTCTCTCTCTCTGCTCAGACCTGATCCCTCCCGGTGCGTGTAAAAGCTTGAACTCCTCGGTGATCTACGCCAACAACGAGGTCAGCTTGGAGGAAGTGGACATCTACGGCTTTGACTACGACTACACATTGGCTCAGTACTCCAACGAGCTCAATACGCTGATCTACGACACAGCTAAAGGATTCCTGATTGAGCACTTTAAGGTATTGAAATAAAACGTTAGCAGATTTGTAGAGGAAGGAAAATATGAATAAAGCAGGTTTTAAAGTTGAGTTAATTCATGCACTCTGTGTTTCTGCATTGCAGTATCCTGAGGAAATTGCAAAATATGAGTACATTCCCAACTTTACTGTCCGAGGTCTTCACTATGACATCCAAAAGGTGAATATTTTAAATGTACTATTGCAGAAAAATCTGTGTATGCAGGGTTTTTAAAAAAAATAGGAATATAATAAAAATATATTTCACTAATTTTTATCATGTAGGTCAGATTCATTATGCATTATTTTAGTTGTTTATTTCTGTTAATTTAGCATATTTTATCTTGCAGCCAGTGAAAAACCAGATTTCACAGACACAATATTACATATAAAAACTGAAATTTTATAAGTGATTATTGCCATGTCATGGCTTTCACAGTCAGGGGAAAAACTGCTGATTTAACAATTCTCCAGCAAAAAATACACCAGAAGGGGAAAGCCACAAAAGGTCATTGCCAGAGAGGCTGGCTGTTCAAAGTGCTACATACAAGCATGTTAATGTAAAATTGATCAAAAAGGAAAAACTGTGGAAGCCAAGCCAATTTTATTTTAAAGTTTCCTTAAAAAAAAAAAAAAAATTACAGACGAAAATGCAGTTCGCAATTTCCAGTAAGCCTTGTAGCGTTGATGCCGCATTATGTTTGTCATGGAAACCAAAGTTTTCCCCAGAAAACTTGCTAAGCCCCATGGTTGGGCGCTTGGGCAGTCATTCATCCAGAGGCCCGTCATGTTTTTGAGTTAAAAAATGTTTAAAGTTGACAGAAACTTGAAAATGTCACTTGATAATTATGTGTTATTGGAAGATTAATTTTTGAACACCAACTATACAGTCTTAAAAAATGCAAACTTTTTTTAAAAGCTTAAAAAAAATAAACAACACTTATCCTGGGGGGGGCACAAGTAAAGCCATGCTAGATGGACATTTATCGTTTATAATTTATCATGATAAATGACTTATTATGATAAGAATTTGGATTAATTTTTGTCACAATAAATTCTGGTTAACAATGTTTTATTAATAAATATACATTAATATGAAAATATGATTAAGTTCAATTAGTTACTTTTTTATGCAGTGTTTGTGTTTGTGAAGCTATGATTGCTGCAGATACAACCCTACAGCAACATAAAAAAATGTATAAATAGTTCGTATTGTCACTTTTATCGTTATCACAATATTACCACAAAATATTGTGATAAAATTTGACGTCCAAATCGCCAACTCTTACTCCACACTGCAAAAACACATAAATCCTGCCCAGTATTTTATGGTCTAGTTTATAGTGCAAATATCTCATTACTCTTGAAATAAGATAAATTTACTCAAAAGTAACCTTTCAGTAAGATATATTGATGAAAAAGTACAACTTCTATTGGCAGATAAATTAACTTACAAGTGAATGGAACTAGTAAATTTCAATATTAAGAAATAATTTACTTAAAACAAACTCCTATATCTTGCTGAAAAGTTATGTGTGAGTTAGTTTTGTCTTAGATATTTGCACTAGAAACTAGACAAAAATATTTGGTAACATTTTGTGGTTTTGCAGTGCATGCTCAGGCTGAGTTTTGGGTTATTATAACCTGTAAATCATAATCATCACGACCCTGTTTAATCCACGTAATAAATAACTTTTTTTAATTCCCTGTTTGTTCAAATAAAACCATTTTTCCCTCCTCTGTAGGGACTCCTGATGAAAATCGATGCCTTCCATTACATTGAGCCAGGAACAGTGTACCGGTAGGAGCTGCCAATCTTTTCTATCTAAATAAAACATTGATTTATTTCTGCATTTCTTCATCCCTGCTGCTCTAGCAAAACATTGTTTGTTTTGTCAGATAATATTATCCTCTAAACAAAAATCTTGCTGCCCTCAGGGGTCTGAGTCCAGTGTCGGACGATGAGGTCCTTTATCTCTACGGGGGGACTTTCCACGTCCCGCTGTCGCAGGACAGTGGATTCTACGGAAAGGTTAGAAGGAGTTTTTTTCTAATTTAAGGAATTATGTTTGTTTTCCTCAGCCACATTATTTTAGTTGTGAAACAACTTTTGAGCAATAGCTGGCATGTGTTCCAGTTACTTCACTTTGTTTTTGGATTTTCTCGCTGCTTCTTTCAAGTGTAATCGGTTTAGTGTGGCACCATGGTGCAGATTCTGCAGAAAAATAACGATAATAATCTCATCTGGCCACGGCTAAACAAGCAGAGGATGTAATCCGGCGGTGTTCTCAGATATTGGACAGCCTGGAGCATTGCATAAGACCAAATCCTAACTTTGGGGATCTTGTTTATCCCATTGGCGTGATGAATCAGCTGGAAAGCAGCGTTCCCATATCTGAAGTACTCTCTTCCTGTGTTCTTGATTTCCTCCGACTTGCACGCAGCCAGAAAAGGCAGAAATCTTTATTGAACGTGGAAGTTGAGTCAACATGAGTCCAATTAAGAGCAATTACAAGTGAAATGTTGGGTCAGATTGGCATTTTTTCTTTGGGCAGACATTTTAAATTCAACTTTCGTGTGGCTGTAATCTCATTGCCTTTGTTTACAACAAGGCCCAATAGTGGCTAATACTCTTATCTTAATCCATTTTGGGCTGAAATGAATAATCAGATCAATTGTAATGAGTTGATAATTCAAATAATTGTCAACTAATTTAGTAATCAATTAAGTGGAGTATATAGTTAACACATAGCAAAAGGACATTTGATGAAAGAACAACTTGATTAACTGTACAAAGAAAAAACATTTTGCATTTAAAATGGAAAAAAAAACCAACTTTGTCTGTAAATATGTTCTACCTAGAACTCATAAAGTGACAGTTTTAGCTTCACCAGGTAATAAAGCACCTTGTGGTATCCAGTTATTAATCAATTAATCCAAAAATGAATCAACAAATCAGACCTACAGTGTACTGATTCAAGCAGAAAGTGCTTATTTTTTTAGCTACAGATTCATCCTTTGCTAGAAATTATTAAGCGTATGCTAAAAGAATGGTGCACTTTAAGCAATAAAATGTTTAGTTTTTTATTTTAAGTAAAGGATTTATAGGTTCGAATCTTTTAAAGCAGTCGTCCCCAACCCCTGTGCCGTGGACCAATTGGTACTGGGCCGCGCAGGAAATAATTCAATATTTCCGTTTTATGTATTATCTGAGTCTGGGGGATCTTTTATTTTGAAAATCCTTTACCCGGATTCTCTCGGTTACGTCTTGCGCGCCAACTTTGAGCCACAAGCAGCAAAATGAGTCAGAAACAGATGAGATGTTTTTGGAAAGTTTCTTTGCGGAGGTAAAAGGCCCAGAGACGAGACAGGAGGATGGATTTATCCCGGTAGGTGATTCCCACAGTCCAAGCTGCTCTGCATGATATGGTGACCGGCTGTTAATGAGGCAATGAAGCTTCAAACTGCTTCACCACTAGAGACCAAGCAGGCAGCCTGTGTATAAGCAACACTTCGAGGGACCACTGTTTTAAAGTACTTCTAATATTGCATAAAAAGGTTGACGTGGTTAAATGAAATATCTGCTGAATGTGCCAATTTTATTTATTCGTTTAATTACCATAATAATCGACTATTAAGATAATTGCGAGCTGGAACCCTAAATTGATAAAAAAAAAAAAAAAAAGGATTATGGATTCACAATATTGCATTTTTGGTCGTTATCCGATGTGCCGACATGCTAAAACTCATTTGGCCAATAACCGATACCAATATTAATATTTTTTCCTATATCTTCTTACCTAAACTACATGTCTTTCTCTACTGTGGAATTAAAACACTGCAATATCTTTGCCAGTTTAGCCTGCTACATAATGCAAATGCTAAAAAGGACGCTGGAAATGATGAAACACTTTCAACTTGCACTTTAATTTCAAATTTATTCATGACATTTCCTCTCTCTAAGACACTGACAACACTCAGACAGTTTGATGTTGAGCTGTGCTGCAGGCATCATTGTCACTGGTTTGTCATAAAATAACGTCTTTTATGACGGGGAGTTATTTTGACAGAAAAACCTATGTTAAATTTTGCAGCTAACATCGGCCGATAATAACGTGCATCCCTAAAATAAATAAATAACTTCTTCCTGTTCGCAGGGACCGAAGGTGAAGCAGTTCATGGACATCTTCTCCATCCCAGAGATGACCCTCCTGGCCGTCGCCAATGACTTCTTCATTACCAACGACATTGAGTACGACCCGGTTCACCTCTTCAAAGATGTTTCTGTGAGTTCCTCTGCATGTAGTTCATTCAGTGCTGGCAGCGAGTTCAGTGCAGGGCAGGGCAGAGTGTGTATGTGACTGTTTTCACATCCCGTCCCGTAATGCTTCAGCTGGAGACTCAGGAATCTGCTGAGCTGTGGCAACATTCACAAGCAAAGCCAAGAACAATGAGTGCTTTTCCTCTTTAGCTACAAACGTGTCATTTTCCAGGAGCATCCAGGGGAAATCTATAAAAAAAGCTCATTGAATGATTCCTAAATGAAACGCTCTGAATTCCAAAATCAGCTTGTTTTAAAGTTTAATATAGTTCCTACATTAAGTAATCATATCCTTTGAACCTTTTTCACATTTCGTCTCGTTACAACCACACACCAATGTTGAAAGAAAGGTCAAAGGTCATGTTTGAAGTTTGCCATAAGACATACAGGAGACAGAGGAAGCATGTAGAAGATGGTTTCCTACCAAAACGGAGCTTTTTTACACTTAGAGGTCAAAAACTAAACGTCACCTTGAACACAACAGTGAAACATTACGAGAATATTCCGAATATTACAACTTTATTCTCGTGATATTAAGACTTTATTTTCAAAATAATATGACTCTTCTTGTACGACTTTGTTCTTCAAATTATTTTCTTTATTCTCTTTGTATTATGACTTTTTTTGTAATTTTATGACTTTATTCTCATATTGTTATAACTTTATTCACATAATATCTTTATTATCTTAATTTTATGACTTTATTCTTGTACATCTTTATTCTCGAAATATGACTTTGTTCTTATAATTTCATGACTTCAAATCAAATTTTAATTCAGTGCTTTACATCATAAAAACACAAAAACACAGTCATGCCATACTAAGAAAAGATGATTAAATAAAATGATGAGAATAAAATTATAACATAACAATAAAGTCGAAAAAGAATAAAGTAAATGTAATGTTTCAATTGTTGATTCTGTGTTGCTCTTAATATTCTGTTGTAGTCTATGAGATAAAATCCCAACAAATTGTACTCAAGTTTGTGTTTTTAATGCGAAAAACTTAAAGGCGTAAATACTTTTGCGAGGTAAATATGCGAAGAATATAAACAAATTTGTCTTTATACCGTAGGAGGCAATTGGCATGGTCCATCTCAAAGGTTACATGTACAAGTGGATCATGCAAGACCTTGGTAAGAGCAACTTCCTGTCTTTTCTGCTTTAGTTCTTAACCTGCATGTTGCTGCACAAACTCAGCCACACTTTGCATTGTTTTCTCTCACAGACAAATTTATTCTGAGAAAGGAAGAGACGGATGCTGTCCTTCACCGGTTGGTCAGTCAGGGGAAGAAGGTGTTCCTCATCACTAACAGTCCCTTCAGCTTTGTGTAAGTTGAGCCCTGAGAAGTCTCCAGCTGCTGCAGTTCATTCTGACTCACAGGAAAGGAAATGCTAAACAAAACCCAAAAAAAAGCCATGTTGCAAGTTGTTATGCTGTATTTTTCCTCTCTGTGTAGGGATAAAGGAATGACGCACATGGTGGGGGAAAACTGGAGAGACTTCTTTGATGTTGTTATCGTGCAGGCAGATAAACCTCACTTCTTCACCGACTGTATCAAGTAAGTAACTGCTGTTTTTTTTAAGTTAATTGGGAAAGTAGTGATTAAAAGTAAACTTTTTCATATTTTGCCACATTGTAGCCTCGAACTGGCTACATTTATACGAAACAGGTGCCAGGAAACTCCTGGTATTTTCGGACGTTTTTAATTGGGAAAAGGTTCCACGTTTAAACGGTGCGATCTTGAGTCAGCTGTAGTTTTTTTTGCCAGGCCACGAGATGACGCTGTGATCTTAAAATATCACCAATCGCGCATGCGCTTTGCTTTTGACCCTTAGCTTACACCTCATTAGCTTACACCTCATTGAAAACAATAACGCGTCTCCCTCTCCCATGAATGATGGAACATATAGATTCCTTATCAGAAATTATTACAGAAAAGTTTCATTAAGAGACTTGGTTTCAAAAAGTTTTATAAGAAGTTTCATTAGAAATTGTGCTGCGATGTGACGGGAGCGCGCAGTGCAGCCAGGGAGGCGGATCCGGCCATTTTCATGGCCCTTCGGATCAATTTCTTGGTAAAACGACTCGCATAATCATGTCAAGGTTGTAACTCTGTTTGAAAGAAAGAAAACTCTAAAATTAATAAATAAACCTGGTCTTGTGTGTTTGTTTTTCAATCGCCAAGAAAATCATTATTTTTTTCCAACTTTCATCATTGTTCTCTTCAGCCTGACAAATATCATTCACATTTTTCCAACACATTCTGTGTATTTATATTTGTTTATTACTGATATAGAAAGATGGAAGCTAGCTGATAACAATGTAAACAACAAAAAAAAAGTTTTTATCTCTTTCTTTTCCATACTTATATGATAAGATTTTGTAAAATATAATGTAATGTATTAATGTTTATAGAACCTAACAAACAAGCACATCACATTAAATACACAAAGCTGAAAGAGAACGTGCAAAGCACTCAAATCTGTTTTCTGTTGCTCGGCTTTTAGTTTCAGAATATGATCTCAGCAACATGTTTCTGTTTTAGACCTTTCAGGCGCTTGGATAATAACGGAGACCTGCGGTGGGAAAAGATCAACCGTTTGAACAAAGGGCAGATCTATAAACAGGTTAGTAATACGTCTGTCTGTGTGCGGTTTCACTCTATAGGTGTGTTACAACATAAGTTAACTTATGTTTGTAAGTTAACTTGGCGTGTTTTGTTTTTCAGGGTAACTTGTTTGACTTCCTCAGACTGACCGGATGGCGAGGATCAAAGGTTCTTTACTTTGGAGATCATCTTTATAGCGACTTGGCTGTGAGTATGGAAGCTTGTTGATTTTTTTCCCTCAGTAAAAGTTCACATTATGACTAAGCATTAGGGGAAGCATGACTCAGCTCCTGTGTTCAATTTATCTGGTGGCGTCAGTGTGTGATTAAAGCAAAGTTGGAAATTTCATTGGAACATTTGCTGGTGAGTCTTGCCGACGTGACCTGAAGAAAATAAAGCACTTTTCTTTGTTTAACGTTGCTCTGAAGAAGATTTTTGTTCATTTTGGTTAGCTTTGTGCAGCTTTTTCTTTTTTTATATATATATATACAGATTTTACTAGCAATATAAGCAATAAAATGTATCTCTGGACAATTTTTTTTTTTAATTCTTTGACTAACTGAGAAATTAAAATACTCAGATTCTTTTTTTAACTGCACATTTAGAGTTCTTCAATGTTAATGAAGTTTTACAAGGGTTCAGTCTCATTTTAAGTCTGGATGATAAGAAAAAAATAGAGAATGGAACATTATTTCTATGTTCACATTTCTTATTAAAATGTTTGAAATGAGTGGATATGAACAGATCAAACCTCAGACTTGGACAGAATCAGCATTATATCATCTGTTTCTTTATCTACTGTGGCAAATCTAGAACTTGACATCTTAAACTCTCTCAGCCAGAGAAGAAAACTGAACTACAAGCATGCAACCGTAGATGTTTTATGTCAGATGCTGTGCATTTGATGAAACAGATGAAGACATCGGTCATTTTGGTTTTTAGTGCTACTTAAATATTTGAATCTGAAGCAACAGGGCTAATAAAATAAAGAAATCCATTTTGTGCTCTATATGTCTTTATCTCTCCTCCTTTGTTGCTTTTCTTTATTATTCAGAGTTAATTATTTATTGTGGATAAAACTTCTCTGCACTGTTGCTTTTCCCCAATGAAAAACAAACATTTTAAAATACCTCTGCTCATAGCCAGATAAGAAAACTAAAAGTTCATCCAACCTTTCTGGGTTTTTTTGTATATGTGTGTGTCACAGGATCTGATGTTGCGACACGGCTGGCGCACCGCAGCCATCGTCCCAGAACTGGAGCACGAAACCAAAATAGTGAGCGCGCACCGATACGCTGTGACCCTCACCTGGCTGCAGGCCCTGACCGGCCTGATGGAGCGGCTTCAGGTGAGCAGTTAACACCCAGTTTGCTCAGACATGTACTGTTTTTACAAGCACGATTCTGTTGACTAAACACAAATCTCCAACATTTGTTGAACCGCTTTTGAACCTGAACAGACATTTCCAGACAGCAAGGCCAAAGATTTTTACAGTAAAATCTTCTTAGTCAAACTAGCGGTATTTGTTTTGAATCTTTATGAAATAACGAGCCAGGAAGTTCTAGCATTTAAATCTGAATACAAACGTTTTCCTCTTTTAAAAGGCAAAATAAAAGCATTTTTTTTCCAGAATCATACATTCTTTTTTTTTTCTCAGCAATAGTTGCTGCTCTCAGTAACTATAACAAAGCTATAATCTGCACCCTAATAGGGCTTGGCTTCTGAACAGGTCTGTCTACTGTCTAAACTTGTCCACAACAGGGAACGTGCTGAGCATTTTTAAACGAAATAACCTCAAATGCTTCGTCACTCAATTTCCTCAGTGACTTGCTGTTCTTTATGTATTGAAGTAGGTTATATGTAGACACCTGCTACTAGTATTAGTAATGTTTTAGGACTGCAGTAGACCTTGATAGCAGCAAAGGGCTCATCACTAGTCTGCATTTACATCAAGAAGAATTGGACAAAATAACCATAATCGCATATTTTTTTTAGGATCTTTGATTTATGGGTGTTTTTGTTCTGCATTATGAGAAAACACAACGTATTTTCTCATCTTCTCACCGATGCACCGATTTCTCTCTGAAGTCGAGACGTAACGCATGTGGCAGCAGTAAAGGAGAAGAAGCAATGCTGAGTAAAATTAGACAGACACAAAGTCATGAAGTACTTATTAGGAAGCCGCCACACAAGTGAACTCTGTCACCTTTCCTTATGGAGGAAATGCCTTCAGAGATAAAACTTCAGTTTACATGCCTCTACAGGATCATGTGGAACCTTTTGAGCTCCACATTCAACAACTGTTTGCATTTTTATCTTTAACTAAAGATGAGATAACACTTTTCTCAAGACAGAAATAATCATTGCCGAACTGCCTCAATTTGATGTTTGAATGCACGCTTCTGTAATATTTCAGACACACCGTGACCCAGCCTCCAAAAAGGTTTTTCTGGAATGGCAGAAAGAAAGAGAAGAACTGCGGTGAGTCTCTAAACTTGCCTTTTAGTCCAAAGCTCCACCCAGTAAACCCACTGACCTCTGACAGTCTACATAGTGCTTCCTGTTGCCAAGTGCAGCCCCTATGCAAAACAATAGTTTCTATAGCCTTTTGTGTCACCCAATACATCTAGTCTACTCTGTGACGTCTGCATGCAAAGTAATGTCATGCTACAAGCATAAACTGAATGTTTTGGGCCTGTTTACTCCATTCTGATTAATGCTTAGCTTTCAGGAGTTGTTTGTTTACGTGGACAGTCATTTCTTTATAGGTTTCCACTTTCCCTTGCAGCTTGTTCATTAATGTTCTTGAATAAAACACTCAGACTTTATTAGCCTAATTAAGTAACTTCTGAATTTATTTAGTTGCACTGGATGTTATTTAGTGACAGCATAATAAAAAGAGACACTTTTCCTATTAAAATAGCATGTGATTATTGTGCAAGTTTTCATATTCAAGAAGATTTAAAAGTAGTGATTTTGTTCCAGATATTAAATATATCATTATTCATCATTGCAGAAAGTATTCTACATACCACCTTGGTTTTATCTAAACATGTTAATTTTTTTTTAAAGGGAAATTTGCCACTGAACACACAAGTTTGACTCTTGTAGTTTATCTTTTCATTCAAGTTTGCAACTCTTCAGTGCTTGTACTTCATTGCTTCGTGTACCGCAGTACAAGACCGCGCTGCTGTGGGCTAGGTAACACTATGTAGGAGAGAGGCTTTTAGGTCAAAATAGGTAACAGGTTTAATCTGCCTTATGCAATATTAACGTTTAAACTTTTCAGATTAATCACACGCCCTATTAAAAAGATAAACAAGTAGGAAATGTCTTCAAAGGCGAGTATAAGCATGTATTTGTATGAACTTCTCTTACAAATTTGTATCCCTCAGGGTGATGACGAAGAACCTGTTCAACCCTCAGTTTGGCAGCATCTTCAGAACATGCCACAACCCCACCTACTTCTCCAGACGCCTCAGCCGATTCTCTGACATCTACATGGCTTCTCTCAGCTGCCTGCTGAACTACGACCCCTCGTACACCTTCTACCCCCGCCGCACGCCCCTCCAGCACGAAGCCCCCCTGTGGATGGATCAGCTGTGCACAGGCTGCATGAAGACGCCCCACCTGGATGACATGGCCAGCATTCGATGAGAGCTGTGCTCTCCCCACTGACTCTTTGGACACATTTTAGGTCAAAGTGGCAAACACTTGAGGTAGCAGGAGCATTTAGTTCCTTTTAACAGAGTCTGTTTTTATCCAAGAAGGTGCTGCACAATTCCTTCCACTGGACACTGCTCACTCGTAGAGGAAACCTCCTCACTGAGTCCACTGGAGGGCGCTGTAGAGCTACAGTTGACGTGTCAATGAAATGTGGTACAAGATTGACAGAGGATTGGTGAGGATGGGGAAGCTGTTTAATACTAAGCTGCGTCGCACAATTAAAACAAATAAAGAGCTAAGATCTTTTATAATTCTGTGTTTACCTTATTAACCCCAACGCGCTGTACTCTTCGTGTAATTACAGGTGCAGTAATGAACAAAATACCTCACTGTGTTGAACATAATCAGTGGCGCATGGAGTGGAAACTAACCGTTTAGTGATTTGCATATGGATTGTGATTTCTTCAATCTGATTGGTCGGTTGGTTGCTAGGCAGCACAGCGTCCGTTTGTTGCTCACGTAGTTTCCGTCTGAAATTCAGTCAATTCCAGCCGCCTACCTGAAGACGACGGCAGAGTCAGAGTACTGCTGCTAAGCTGTGGCTGTTATTAACCTACAGGAGCTGCTGCTGCTAATTTAACCAAACAGCGACACAAATCTGGGTCCAACTCTTTTTTTTTTTTTCTTTTTTTTTGTCGCGCTGCCCCGCCTTCCTGGAACCAACTGTGTACTTCCTGTTGCTCTTTTTGTTTTGATGCAGTGTGAGATTTGTTGTGATGGGAGTTATCAATAAATGTATACAGCTAACAGAGTGGTTTATGTTTACTTTTATCCGCATTTTATCGTAGTTATTTTTATACCGACCACGGAAGGTTCTGGATGCTTGGCTTTAGATGAAAAAGCATGTCAAGATGTTTCACACAAATTAATTTTTTAAATATTTATAGATATTTTCAGGATTGTGTTTACTTTTGAGACTAGTTAGCAACCTGGTCGTCATAAGCTGCCTTGCAAACAATATTTCACAAACTACTATTACTATTTCAAAATATAGAACATCTACAAACCTGTCGATAAATTAGGTCTGCACCATATACCACAAATGTATCGTTATTACAATAAATCAACTAATTATAAAATTATATAATTATCCGTTCAGGCTCTCTGAGTGAGTAATGTAGCTCTTAATACTTAAAGCTGCAGATTTTTACCGGTGTTCTTTGGTTTAAAAGGCGAAGAACTACCAAACATTTTTAAAATAATTCATAATAAAATGCATCTATATGTCCTTTTGGACAATCATTTGCCTGATCCACAGTGGCAGCAGAAACTTTCAGTCATTTTATTCACAAACATGTTTTTAAAAAGTTACTTTTTCCTTCAAGCTGCTGCTAAGCTTACTTTTAATTTAGCCTATTTTTATTGTACTTCTGCAATATTTCACATTTTTAGGATATTAAATGTTGAGTTTTTATTATAAGTGGAAAATCATCTTAATGAACAGAGATAGAGGCTTGAAAGATAAACCTGCCTTTAATTAAAGTGTAAAATGTATTTCACCTAGTAAATTATGTTAATGAAATTAAGGAACTTTTGAAATAATATTCCTATTGAGATGCACCTGCATGTTCATTTATCTGGACATTTAAAACTTAAAGAACAGTTAAAATGCATTAATTTTTAATCTTATCTACCCATCATACTTGACCAACTGATGATTATTCTACATTGTTTTAATATTTAACACATAATGATGTCAAGCAGCTTTCTACATGAGTGGGAAACAGATTTAAGGTGAATTGGTCTCTTACTGGTGTTTGCATTTCATGCTTCTGTGACTCCAGTCTGCATTTGAGGTTTTTTTCTCTCCATGCTAGCCGACCTCTTCTACATAATTGATTGGAAATCAGGAAATTAGATGAGAAGCTTCACTTTAATGAGCAACAAATGAGGTGAAACAGATGTGTTTTACACATAGTGTTGTTAGGGAACACTTAATATCCTGTAAATTACATGCAATGAATAGAGAAACCTCTTCAGCACTGATTTGTATGACATCTGCTCAGATTGTAGTTTTTGACAGAGTTGGGGTACGTTTTTAAATTCCTTTCTTTCTCGTATTTTTTATCTCTCTATTTTTACATTTCACCATTTTGTTGTGGCTTCTCATGTTCAACTTTCTTCCTCAGTTCCTCTATGTCTGTCCATGAACAGCTGCACGCTCTGGTTTGTGTGCTCAGACAGCCACTCCCAATGCGCCGCAGCCTTTTCTATTATTAAACGTAACAGGACCTTTGCTTTCACAGCTAGAAATCTCAACGTTTGAGACGTTCCCAGTGATGGAGGATACTCCATCCCTCAGCCTTGCAAAACTAAAACATCAGAAGGAGAAACCCCCCCCCTCTGTGGAGAACTCACAGTCCTTCACGGCTTACGTTTCTTTATTGTCATTCTTTAAAAGCAGCACCAAACCACAACATGCTTATTTTTTATTCATGTGGTTTGCCTTTCTGCCAACAACCACTGAATAAACAGGCGGATAAAGCTCTGCTGAAGGTGGAGATCTTTAGGTGGAGCTTTAGCAAACAGATTGTGAACATGAACCGTAAAGATGGCCGCCTTAATGTAGCGACCAGTCGGTCTGTTTCCAAAAATAATTTTTTTGTCATAACATGTAGTAATTTGGGATAATTTAAAAAAGATGACCAAAGGCTTGATTAAACTACCACTTTGAATGTGTTTTCTCCAATTTTATATTTCACTATAAATTTGTTCATTTAGACTTGAAGCATGTTAGATGTGATCCCGCTTAAAAGTTGTTCTCTCACTTTTGTCCTTAACTTTGTTTTCTGCAACAATGCTTTGATAGGGAACTTTTTTTAGTATGTAATTATCGACCCTTTGCACGTGCGTCACTCTATTCGAAACTCCGCCATGATGGACGTCAAAACAACTTCCGCGCCCCTGTAAAGCCAGTCAGAAAACTCATGTGTAGAGGCCTAATATCGCCTTTATTTGGTTGCTTTCGCAGTAAAAATTGTCACAGGGTGTTGCACGAACAGACAAGGATGAAAACCAAACTTGTGATTTTATTTTGTAACTTTTAACGAGGAAAAAATAAAAATACAGCAGCGAATTTTGCATTATGGCGAAGGTAACCGTTAGTAACCATGGTAACAGTGCCTCACCGTCATGTAGCCTAGCATGTATGGGGGAAAGAAACTAGTTAGCGTCTCGACTTTTGTACGTTTTTAATGCCGCTCCGGTTTATGGGGAAACGCTGTTTATGACATAGTGACATAAATCATTTGGTGTGAATTCAGGCAAAGCTGGAAATTTGATCAACACGTCAGGAGGGAGGAAGTACGGGTCGCTTTCTAAGCCAGCTGTAAATCCCGCCGTCGATGAACCACAACCAGGTGAGTTACGTTCACAGACAAATTAGCTCGACTCGAACAAGTAGAAGGCCATGAATAAACTGACAAAAACAACTTGGGATACAACTAGCTCAATATTTAAAACTAGCTCAATATTTTTAGTGAGCTAGTTTTAAATATTTAATCATGTTTTATAAGAGGTGAATCCTATTGTTGGAATAATTTGAAAGATATTTGCTTGACTTTTTTTTTTTAACCCTCCTGTTATGTTGCGGGTCAAATTGACCCGTTTTAAAGTTATTTTTTTTTTTTTTTAAATAGTTGGAAGTATTTTTATTTTTTTTCTTGCATGACACTTTTTCTATTTGTCTTAATAGGTGCACTCTACATATAAATTGAAAATTTATTTATTTTATACATTTGTAACTCCCCCTGCGTCTACTTTTTACATAGATACTGTTCGGGTCAATTTGACCCGGCAGTCAAGTTGAAGTGCAAAACAGGATTAAAAAGTGTCCAATTCTATATGTTTCCTTGCAGCTATGAACCATATAACACCACACACATACACGCACACATGCAAGCACACAAGCCCACTTTCTCACTGTTCTCTTTATTTACTAGGAAACTGCTAGAAAGCAGGTGTTCATGCAACTTTTGAAACTCCACCCACTCTGAGTGGACACTCAGCAGAAGTGGAGGGAAACATAAATACTCTCTGCATGACTCATTTATCTTGATTTTAATCAGCGGGTCAATTATAAAGATCCCCCATTGAAAAATAAAAAAAGTAATATAATTTTTTTTTTTTACCAAAGATCAATTTCAAGGAAATTATTGTTTTTTTATGTCTTGGTTTTTTTCAGTGGACATAAAAAATGTAAATTCAGTTTTTTATCTCCAAACGAGTAAATGAGTAAGTTATCATTAATCCTTTATTTATGAGAAATAAAAAAAACATCATTGCACAAATATTGATTGAAATTGTTAGTATTGGAATTAATAATCAGATACAAAAATGTTTTGGAAGAATTTTTTGGTTTCTGACACTATTGCATGATTAAACACTCAAATTGACCCACGAACATTATTGCTGTACCTTAGAAACGAACATAACAGGAGGGTTAAGGATTGTTGTTAAGTTTTACAACACAGTTTAAGTGATTTATTTTTATGTTATATTTGTCATGTTTTCTAAGCACATTTGATTAGAAAAGTTTTGTACAGGATTGAACATGTCTAGGAAAGAAAAGCAAACACTGTAAGCCTGAGATTGTTTATCTTAAATTTAATCTTGATGCAAAATAAAACCATTCAATTATTATAAATTATTGTCATCCTAAATGAATGACTTAAAATATTGATTCACAAAATCAAAGCACTGAGTGGTTTACTTTCTTTTTTCCTTTTTGTGATGTTTAAAGAGTTTCTGAAGAAAAAGAAATTTAAGATTCATTCAAACTTCTTTTTAGAAGATGGATGCATCGCTTTCCTACATCACTAAATTATTCATGTGCACGCTGTATTTTTGAGCCATCCTCGCTCAGTGGAGGATTTCTCCAAAAACCACAGGAAATAGCTTATTACAGTGAAAGCAAGCTGCCTCTTTGATCGTCCCGAATTGAACCGCCATCTTTCCCACTTCTGCACCTCACATGTATTCTGAATTGCACCTGTGCTGTGCATGATAAATGAGTGTTTGCTTGACTTTTCTGGTCTTTTTGATGTCAGTCTTATTAGCAGCAAGCCACTGGTTATTTTTCCCCTATATTTCCTGGAAAGGATCTGTCTTTGTTATGTTCTTACTGCTCAGAGAGGTAATGCACCCTTGGAAGTAGCCTCTCTTAAAATGCGAGTGCTCTTGAGTGCATAGCATGCAAGACTAATTCTTTAATTAGGAGGGTTGGATTTGATACAATGTCATTGCGACTCTGTCGGGACGCATTATGATTAAATTCAGTTGGACTCAATAATAAATGTCTGGCATACTTTCAATGATGCAGAGTGCAGGAACGGTAGATTAATTTCCTGCTGTGAGAGGTTTGTATGAAGAACGCTGAGTTGATACCTTGTTATTGATCCTGATCCTTCCTGCTGGCTCTATCGACTCTTCTTTTGCTCCATATCCGTCTCAGAGGTCGCAGAGGACATAACTGCTTTTTTTATTTTTTATATTAAGTCTTCTTTTACATCTCTTTTACAAGGAAGACTTGGCAAGAAAAACAGCAGCAGCACACATCTTAATAGACAGTAAAGTAAACAGAAATAACAAAAGTAGACATTAGAAATAAATAAAATGTGAACAAATTGACAATGAAGGGCGATATTTAAGATTTAAAACACAAAGGCACTGTTGACAGGATATCCGTTGTCCGTTTTCTTTTAAATTTTGTGAAAAGCTTCAGCTCTGCTTGGGATTTTATTCATGAATTTGAGAGAGGAACACTTTTGATCAAGACAGAGACATTGCATTTGAATTAGCAGCAGAGTGGGTTGTTAGCATTTACTCATCATTCAACACAAATTGCCTTCCTTCCTCAGCCCACTTGTGAATGAATATTTATAGATTTGCTTAAAAGAACATATTCTCATTTGACTTGATTTGCTGTTCAGCACTAATGATCTCGTTTCCGCACCACTGAGCTGTTCGACAGGGGAAGGGATCCCACTTGTAGGAATATTTTTTAGTTGTACATTTTTAGAGCTATTAAATTCTCACAGCAACGACCTTTCAAGGTAACCCTTTGATCGTGCACTTCACAGATTAGCTCAGCGTCACTGGAAGGTTGTTCGTTGCAGGACACCCAGCATATTTCCTGACTCATCAGCATGCCCTTCTGCCCTGCAGGACATTCCTGTACACGGCGACAAATGCAGACGTTTTGAAATTATTTTTGGAAATACCAGCTGTTATGAAGCAGCGACTGTCTCTGCCTACTCACATCCACAGGGCTTATTTGTACTTTGGCATGCAAAACAGATGACAAATCCAAGATTAACAAGATTTTGTCTTGGGGATTAAAATGCTTTTTTTTTATTTATTTATTTGATTTCATCTTTGTAAATGTTTCTCCTTTAGATCATCTTTGCCTTCTGGTCTTTATACCTAAAAAGATTTAGAGTAGGCTTGAAAAAAGTAAACAATGATGTTGAGATAAGTTGTTTGAATAAGCTCAAAATTCTATTGAAAGCATAAAATCCAACATGACAAGAACAAAATCTTACATAACAATCAGAACATTGCTATGTTCTGAAAATGTTCAAAACATAAAAATGTTATGTTCTGAAAACAATATATTTGTTGCTATATATTGCAACATCATTCGCTATCAAATATATAATATGGAAACTGTCATTCAACCATTTAATCATTTAAATAATTTGCCGAGAATACATAGTTTCCACAAATCTGAACCTGAAGTGATCCACGCCATCTTAGTAGGCAAGTGGATGCGCAATGCGTAGTGGACCCATGCCTTCAGACCAACCAAAAGAAAATATGTGAACACTCTTGACCAATGTGCAAAGCAAAGATATGTGAGCAAAATCACTTCTGTTGGGATGAGACAGAGAAAAAAAATACATAGCGTATTAGAGTTTAAAGTTAAAAGTGTCTTAATCCATACATCACTGCCCACTTAATAATATAGTTTTAAAAAAGCTTTCTAATATATATATATATATATATACAAATATATATATATATATATATACATAGATAGATAGATATACATATATATTTAGAGATAGATATACTCTATCTATAGATAGAGTATATCTATCTGTCTCTCGGTGGGATGTACCCTGAACACCTCACCAGGGAGGCGTCCAGGAGGCATCCTGACCAGATGCCCGAGCCACCTCAACTGGCTCCTCTCGACGTGAAGGAGCAGCGACTCTACTCTGAGTCCCTCCTGGATGACTGAGCTTCTCACCCTATCGCTAAGGGAGAGCCCAGCCACCCTACGGAGAAAACCCATTTCGGCCGCTTGTATCCGCGACCTCGTTCTTTCGATCATGACCCAAAGCTCCTGACCATAGATGAGGGTAGGAACTAGATCTACCGGCAAATCGAGATCTTCGCTTTTTGACTCAGCTCTCTCTTCACCACGATGGACCGGTATAGCGCCCGCTTCACGGCAGACGCTGCACCAATCCGCCTGTCGACCTCCCGCTCCCTTCTTCCCTCATCCGTGAACAAGATCCCGAGATACTTGAACTTCTCCACTTGGGGCAGGACATAAATAGCAAATTTGTGAGGTGTACGACGGAGCCATGAATCTCTGTTAATTTCTGCTTTGATGATCTTTTTGTGAGGTATACCAATTTGAAAATAATTACAAAAACTGTACTCCCCCCCACTTTTCAGTTATGCTTTACAATGTGTTGGCCTATCACGTAAAATCCTGATAAAACACATAATGTGACTGATGCGTGGCTGCTTCAGTAGTTGGAACCGTTCCTCTCAAGAAGAATCTCTTCCTTTAAAGTTGTAGTTGAGGGCTTTCTGAGTGGATTTCCATGTCCTTCCTCTGAACTGTAAAACACTCCACAGATGCAGAAAATGTCCAGCAGAGGGCACTTTGACTCTGTCTGCTGAGATGCACTCCTCACACTTTAATAATAAACGCATGATGATGTACATGTTGCAACCTTTCTGTGCCTCCACTTACAGACGAATTGGTCCATCATGCAGTAACGTTTTGGTGGAAAATAAATAGTTTAAATTCAGTTTCCCCAGCGTGAGTTGAAAGCAAAGGGACTATGAGTTACCCTTTGGCTGTTTGTTATTTCTAACCCCAGCCAAGGGATTTAAAGTGGAGTGCTTTTTGGGCTTGGTCTGTCAGTGCTGTGGCGAGTGATCTATTGATCACTTGGCAAAGGGACAAAGTCTTCCTTAGTCGCAGGGATTCATCAATCGTGGAGCTGCCAGCAGAGATAGTATGGCACTGAAAATCTATTAGAAGTGAAATAGATCTTTCTCTGCAACGCAGATCAATATGCAACATGTCCTTGTGGCTGTTCCTTTATTCTCTGTCCAATCATAATTGTGTGAAGGAGATTGTCTGCCACGATATATCGATTACATAATCAATGCAGAATTGATGTCAAAATTAACTTATTGGTCCCTTCTTAGAAATCCGATGATGTCATTTATTAAACAATAAGATGGACTGATGAAAAGTACTAAAATGAGAACAAAGAAATTACAAACACGGCAAAAACACAAATTCTAATCAAGTATTTTCATCCAGTTTCTGGTGAAAATATCTGAGTACACCTGAAACAAGACAAAATTATCGTACAAGTGACTTTTCAGTCAATAATTCCTTAATATTGATGAAAAGTACCAGTTCCACTGGCAGATTATTTCACTTATGAGAAAAATGTGTTCTGCCAGTGGAACTAGTGCTTTTCTTTAACAGGGACGTCTAATAAGAAGATAAATGAAGTGAAATGCAGCACAATCCTGGGTAAAACTGAGAGGCTGCAAAAGATTTAAACTGCAGCAGCCAGAGTTGGTTTAGATTAAAAATCTAGTCATGTGTTAGAATAGCTTGATTGGAGTCCAGAATGTTCTCCATCCATTCTGCCTGAAACTGACTTGTCTGCAAAGAGAATTAAGAAAAAACATTAATGTATAGATGTGCAAAGCAAAAAACTAACTGCAGTGAAAGTCGAAAGCAAGACACAGAAGCTTGTTTTCTTAATATTGATGAAAAGTACTGACCAATTCTGATTTTTTTTTTTTTGCCTTAATGCGACCTGTTTCTGATCTTTTCATGACGGACTGAACAAAACAGGTCGGTTTTTTGTAATGCGACCAAGGCCACTTGGATATCGATACGTATCCGATTCAAATGTGACCTAAACGTCCAGGTCGCATCCATCCAAACGTCACTGATGCGCCAAATGTCACTACTCTGCGTCCTGGTATGCGCAAGCGGGAAGAAAAACAACAGCCATGGCAGACCATAATGAGGATTAAGTAGTTAATATACTGGCTCCGGTTGGCAACAACTCCCACTTTAGCATCCACGTTTACATCCACAAACACTGAGCACTTCTTCTTCTTCTTCTTTTCATAGCGGTTGACAAAACACTGAGCACGCTGACGTTATTGTGCCCTCTACTGCGCATGCCGGACACTTTCAGGTCGTTTGCCCGTTCACACTGGAGATCAGGTTGTCTATATTTGGAAGCGTGAATGACCATTCAAAAAGAAATTCTTTTTGACAAAAAATCGGAATTGGTTCACTTCATCCTTCAGTGTGAACGCAGCCTTAGTTCCACTGGCAGAACATGGGGAAAATATCTTGTTATAAGTAAAACAATCTGCCAGTGGAACAAGTACTTTTTAAAATCAATAATACTTAAAACAAGCTCCTATATCTTACTGAAAAATTACTTGTACATTAGATTTATCTTATTTCAAGTCTACTAAGATATTTGCTCTAGAAACTGGACCAAAAATACTTGGTAAGATTTTGTCGTTTTGCAGTGTGAAAGCAGGATAGAGCTAATTTCCCCTCCTCTGTCCACCATATTATTCTGGCCCTGAGTCGTGCAGGCTATGAAAGGCCACAGTGTGCGAGATGAAGCTGTTTGTGGTTTCTCCCAGGGGCCAGAGTGACACGTGACCTCAGCTGGAGGAGGATGTGTTTGGTTCCTCCCCATCAGACAGACAGTGATCCATACTGTAACATCTTGTGTCATTTTCAGTTGTCTGTTTTGTGGTGTGTTCAAAGCATGTTTAAAGTCCAGCAGAGGAAGTGGAACTGATATATTTTTATAAATGTGTTGCATGAAGTGTAGAAGGGAGAAGTGCTGAATTACAAATCAAATATGACACCTAATCCACCCCCAAATCTCTCACCATGACAGTGTGGCATTAAAAAGCCCCCCACCGCCTCCCTAGTGTGTCCTATCAGGTAATTCGAACCATCCAAAAATAACAAATGGCTTTAAATAATATGCCTCGGCAGCAGCCATGCCTGCTTACGCTCAGAGAGCTGCTGGAGCTGGAAAAGTGCATTGAAAATGGGATCTTCACTGAGCTAGAGCTCGGATTATTTCCTCATGCTTCAAAGCACAAATGGCCTTTGAATGTTCGCTCCCTTAAATATTTGCATGGCACCCCTTCCTCTACGAACTCTCACTCTTTAAACATTCAAGTTTAAAGAGTGAGAGCTCCTCGTTCATTCAGATTAAGGAAAATATTTACGATGTATACAGCACAGTGGCCACAACCAGCACAGAGTAAATACTGGGGATTGATTGAGCTCTCTCCTTTTCATCAAGTCTGTAGCTTTTTGGAGTGGAAACAAACAAAAACCGCCTCTGCTTGAACCCCTGATTTGAGATATGTTTAATCGTAATAAACCAGAGAAAAACCATGTCAGTTATCTGCATTTTTAATTTCTAAATATTTGTTTTTCGGGGGGGAGGGGTTTTGTTGCAAAAGACCAAGAAAAAGTAGCCCAAAATTGTAAAGCAGAAAGAAAATTATGGATTTTAAAGTTGTTGTTTTTTTTTTAAATAATCTGATTAACCTTAATAAAAAGAGGACCAAAACGGATACATGCAAAATATATCTGTGGTAAAATACAAATAAAAACTAACACTGCACACACCATCACCAAAAAAAACAAGAGATCTCTATTTCTTTTTCTTTTATTGTCAATCAAGCACTGCTATGAGTTTGTGCTTTAAATATAAATATTTTTCAGAGGGATTGTAAATATAACACTAACTCCCAACAAACCAACTCCAATAAAGAACTACATCTATTATAAATATGATGTAGATCGATTAAATTCATAAACTAAGCACATACAGCGGCATAAAAACATATTAGAGTTCTTTAGTTGTTTTTTTTTTGTCTCATGTTAATTTTTTAGATCATCAAATCAAATTTATTACCTAAGATAATTGGAGAAGATATAAAATGCAGATTTTGCCCTTTGTGAAAATAGAATAGCGTTTGTTGTTAAATCATGAATTAATTGTGGTTAGCTGCATGTTTCGTAACAGTTTCACTCGACACACCCAGACTGAACCTGTCTGACATGAAGAACATGAAGCAGAATAAAAGACCCGAAAAATCAACAGCACATGAGAAAGAAAGTCACTGATATCTATCAGTTTTGAAAGGGTTTTCTAAAGCATTTCAAGTGAAGAACGGAGACTGTGTGACTTTTTGAAGTTACTCAAAGTTTGCATAATGACGCAACAAGGAGGAGGAAGAAAGAGTGAAAAAGAGATCAGACAAAAATGGCCGCCATGGGGGAGTTTTAAAGAAACAACCACTGGTGACTAAAAATAATACAAATACTGTCTCACATACCAAAAACAGCTCACCGTAATCATTCCTCTATGGGAATATAATCTGTGGACCTTTTTCAGAAACAGTGAAACATAATGTTTTGTTCTGGGATACTTTGCTGCTTCAGGATTTGTGTGAGTTCCTGTAATCAATGGAAACTTGAATTCAATGCTGAATGTTCAGCCATCAGTTCATGACTTTCAGCAGACGTGAATTTGATTATGACTTGATTTGATTTATTTCAAATAGGTTTTTAAAAATAAGAAAACAAGCAATAACTAACATAACATACCCAAGAACAAAATAAATTGTTTACCACTACTTTTCTGTTTGAAAAGGAGCAGGGAGAAGTGAACACTTGTTTAATCTTATCTCAATTTAATGAAATATGTTACTTACCGACTCAATAATTATCAAAATATTAATGTGCCTGTTCAACATACTGGTCTAAAGAGCCAACAAATAAATTATATTACATAAACAAAATGGTTACAAACTAGCTCTAATAACAAGACATGAAAATCTTTGGATAAAAATAGTAATAATGACAATTGTAAATAACAACCGGACATTAGCACAACACAAAGTGTTGTGAAAATAATAATAATAATAATAATAATAATAAAAAACTGACATTTTCTACAAAAATCTTAGGAATTCCTGAGTATCAAATGTTGACAATTTTCAACTTCTGAATCTCACAAAATTAAAAAGTTGAAAATTTTCTACATTTTTTTCTAGAAATTTTCTGAGACTAATTTCAATTTATGATTTTTTTATAGATTAAAAATAATTAATATAGCTACTTTATTTGCTTGATTTGAGTTTTTTTTCTACTTTTGACTCAACAATTTTGGCCCACATGACAAAATGTTTGGACACCCCTGGTCTAACCTTTGAACATCTTGTGAGGCTGCAGGATGAAAACAATGAGAAAAAAACCAGTAGATAAATTGATGTTTTAAATTTTATACTCGTATAAGGCAAACGCATTAAAACTCAAATTATACAGAGAAAATTAAGTTCTGGCCAGATTCACAATCCACAGCCTGAGGAGAAAATGTTTGCTATGTTGTTGTGTAAACATCCACTTCCTTAAATGTCCTTCATTTTTCAGCAGATTTTCTGCGAGGTGAAAGCAGGACTGAGGATGAATGAGTGGTTTTTATCTCCATTTTGTCCACTCCCTCTCATCTTTTATGTCCTACGCAGCAGGCCTGCTCCAGCATCTATCCTTGCTGCTATCCTTTCATCGGCACAGACTGGAAATAAATTATTGAGTTTATGTGGCAGTATTTTAGTCAGTCACTGACACCAAGTGGAAGGAAAAGTGTTTTTTATGCCTAGAGTTGCAACAAAATCAATCACTGCAGGTTTAAATACGTTGATGTTGTCCAAAATGTGTGTTTTGGCAGTTTTTAGCCATTTTATTTTGTCGTTGTGACTAAGACTTGTAGTTATTTGTCAGGGATCTCAGTTTGTTTACCCTTGGGAGGTTTTTTTCTGCACATCTACTTTCTGTTTTTGGACAAAAGAAGAGCCAGAACTGCTTGCAGCTCTGGGACTTGATCCCGAGGTGATGTGATTAAAGGCTTCTGTCTGGGCGGCGCCCATTTAAATGTCTTAAAAACATCACAGCTACTTTAGCTAATTGAATTATACAGAGAGATGACTGAAGCTACCAACAAAGCTGACATGTGAAATCAACAATGTGGCACCTAAATAACCCAGGCTGTGTTTGTACTGTCCTAAAAAGCTCCCAAAGTTGATATTACATCTCCAGACTAACTTCACCTCCTGAATGGGCCTGACTGCATATTTTAAATGCAGAGGAAATCTCAAGTTCAGAATGTTTCAAAATATTTTTTTGATTTTTGTCATCTTGAGTCGTCCAAAGAAGGAACATAAATAAATAAGTCAGAAAGTAAGAGAATGGTTGGTTAGACTTCTGCATAATTTGAAATTGTTTGCAGCCAAAGGGGATGTAGGACGATATGCATTCAGTTCTCTTTTTGTCTAATGGCCATTTTAAAATAGGATTCTGCAGTTTGTGAAGCTCCTACATGAAATTAACTTGGTTATAATATCCAGACAATGTGTCACTTTAAACACAGCTTTATCTCTTGATTCTAAAGATCTGATGTAACATATACAGCTCCATGTGTAATAAACTCTCTTTTTGAGCTTCCTGTAGTGATAGGCAACTTTAACCCGATTCCTCTGTGTTTTGATATGACTCCTTGATAATTCAGCCTGGAACAGATTACAGTGCAGTATTTAAAAGTGTACTGAGTAAACTGTGATTGTAACATTTAATGAGTATTTTGTACAAATACCTAAAGTACAGCTTTGAAAGCCGTGCACAGAAATGTACATTGTGGTTTTTAAGGATCAGACACCTTGAGACAAGAGTTTTGGCTCTACAATAAATATCGGGCATCTTTATTTGCTTGATTTTAGGTTATTTTCTTTGGCTCGCCTCTATATTTGAGTCTAAATTTTTGGCGTAAACTGTCCAGAACAATTACTACACGGCAAAGAAGCAAAACCAACACAGTCAGCCAAGAACTGTGAGAATTTTTTTTTCTATTTCGCTTTTGTCAAAAATAAAGCAGTGATGTAATTATGGAGGGATGATGTAATTGTCTTTCAGCCTGATTGTGGTAGTTTCATAAGCCCATTGATTAATTAAGTGCTCAGTAACCAGAAGTGCTTTGCAGTTAATGTGATGCAGGCATCGCAGTTGGTACTCTGAGATTTTTACTTCCTAGATTGGTGCTTTTTTTTTTTTTGATGGATTCATGATTAAAAGCCAGATTAAGTGTCTTCCACCTAATAACAGTCATATTTCTTACCCGTCGCTGCTCCTTATGACGCCGACCTTCCATAAAAAACAATGTGAACGCTTTGACAGTCAGCACCTTTCAGACAGCTGGCTGATGCTTGATCTCGGTCCCTTTTATTCAATAATCTGGGGCAGCATTAATGCATCGTTGTCGCCGCTGATCGTTAATCAGGTGCAACAGGAGAGTCCAGAGGCTCAATTTAATCAGTGCAGATGCAGTAAAAGCACTGCAGGCATAACTCTGAGTTAACATTCCCCTTTGTGTGCGTGCCAGAGGCTCGCAGAAGATGAAGAGATAAGAAAGCCGTTCAGAGGTCGTCACCTGCCGTACAGTATGCAGGAGTGGAGCAGTTCAGCAGAGAACATGCCTGTTATTGAGACATTTCTGAGGAATGCTCATCTGATATCTACAACTTGTTGGATTAGCTGTTCTGTTGTGGACAAAGAGGAAGAACCGGTGTTACTAGACTGTTACAGAAAGTCAAACTCTCACTGATGTGCTTCCTTTTAGAAGAAAAAAGCTGAATTATCTTACTTATGTTGTGATTTTTGAGTATATTTAAATGAATAAAACAAATTAAACTTAAAGTGTTTCCTCACACATTTAACATATTGTGTGGAAGTTTGGAGCTAATTTACAGCCATTGTAATACAAAATGTAATACAAAAAAATTATATGAATACTACATAAAGTGAGATACTGGGAACATACAAACCCATTATTTTTTTTTAAATCAAATGTCCTGAAATTTAAAACTGTACGATTCACGTTTAAAGTAACTTCGACACAAAATACGAAATGTTTTGCGGAAGAGAGGGGGAAGGAAATTTAAATTAAAAAAGCAATATATTAGAACAACCAAAAAGAGTTTTTGTTTATCAGTGTGGATTGAATGATGAGTTTAAAAAGTACATATACAAACCAGCTTAAAAAACTCTTTAAAAAGGCCCAAAATTGCTTACAAATGTATAAATAACTGTACATTTAAGGATGAGAAGGTGAGATTTAAGGGGAAATGATTCAAGTTTATCAGATGTTTGGAGATTTGAATGTTTATAAGTTGATGAGAGAGGGGCAGGAAATCATAAGATGTATCTATACCTGCTCCTTGCACGTCAAACGTGCATGATAATTTGTTTTAATTTCTATCTGAAATAAATAAATAACATAAATAAGAGGGAGGGCGCGTCGTGTTTGCGTGGAAAGCTTGTCACGGCGTCTCCTGGTCCCCCGGGAGACTCGCTTGGTCAGCAGCCCCCGCTTCTTCGCAGCCTTCCTCCTCAGTGTCCTCTTCCTCCTCTTGCCATTTCTTCTCTGTCCGTGAAGGACGCGTGTGGGCTGAAAGAGGAGGAGGAGGAGGCAGGGCATGTCAGGCTTTGGGGGAGTGGAGCACAGGCGGCAGGCAGCGCATACAAACACACGCTGACACGCACACAAACACGCTCAGTCAGCGTAAGTGAACCAAGCGCCGGCTCCACTCAGCTGTGAGTTGACTGGCTCTGTTTTCGCCAGTATGCCGCAGAGAAAGAGGAGTTTCACTTTTGGAGCCTATGGAGGGTAAGAATGAATGAGGCTGATTCCTAATGACTCGCTGAGTCTCTGTTATTAGCTGCTGCTTCGGTGACTCTGCGGAATATTTTCTACTTTGCTGTTCCTACACAGGAATGATGTCATTTTTATCGCCTTATTCCTGCATGTCTTTCTTGATGTATTTATGTCTTTTATTAATATTGTTTTGGTATGAGATTTTGAAACTTGAACGGGATCAGTGTGACTAATAAATTAACTTAAAAAGGGGGAAATAAAACATTCCAATAGTATTAATCTACTAGTTATACATATATTTTTTAGATATTCTTGCTTTTTATTCAGCATTTTTAAGGTTTGTTGGCTTTTGCTGCGGCGTTTGCTGTATTTTCTCTGACATACTCGAATGTTTGCAGGACATAAAGCATTAGTCAGCAAGTATTTTTGATGGGCATGAGGTAAATAGGTGTCCCAGTGCAACTGTTGCCTGGCAGAAGAGATCGATTGTGTGTTTGATTGTGTGTGTGTTTGAAAATGGCCTGCAGAATGTCTTAAAAATACGCTACTGTTATAACAGGTTGTTAAAATGACCGAGCAGTACCAGCATTGGCACACACAGGACAAACTTTCTGAGTTCACCTGTTCAGATCAGGAACTCTTGGCCTGAAAAATGATCCCAGGTGTGAAGGAGGCTTGTAATTCTCCAGAGGAAAGTGCATGCTGAGCATAAACGCAGCTTTGCTGTTTTTTCCGCCTGCCAGCATATTCAGTTTTCCAGTTGTCAACGTTGCGAACATGTTTAAGTACATGCAGTGTTGATGCTGACAAAAAAAATCATAACCTTTTAAGATGGCAGCTTCGCTTGCAGCTCTTGATCTGAGGAAAACTTGGTGCTGCAATTAAACCTCTCACAATAATTAATAAATCAATTAATCTAATGAGAAATTCTAACAAGCTCGCTTGCATAATTTATCGTTTTCCTCTTTTTTTTTCTTTTTTTTTTCCAAAACTGGATGATAAAGTCCTCAGTCTGGTGTTTTGGTCTCAACTAGCCTTTATTTTGAAAGACAGTCTTGTTTTCAAACACTTTACAATTAATTTTATTTTTTGTTTCTGTTATTTGTTTATTTATTTTTGGATATTTAAAATGTTTATTGATCTTTGAGAATGTTCCTGCATTATTATACAATTTTAATACTTTAAAATGGTCTCAAAGCAACAATACTATTGTTTATCATGATAACTTCTGGTACGATTTATCGTCCAGCAATATTTGTGATCGTGGGAGACTTATCTGTAATTTTTCAATAATGTTTTGGAAGAGCATATCTTGTTTTCACCAACATTCATGTTTGAATCTCAAACCCTTTCATTTGGGGTACCACAGGGTTTATCTTTAGAACCCTTTCTATTTGCTGATACATTCGTCAAACTCTTTTTTGTTTTGGGCCAAGTCAAGATCATAAAGGCTCTTAAAGGGCCAGTTGTGCCAGAATGTATTGATAAAACCTGTTCACAAAAAGTGATGGCATAGTTACTTTGAAAAAGTAACTTTAATGGGATTACTGATTGCTCCTTGAAAAAGTAATCTAGTTAGATTACCGATTACTTGATTTGGAATGTAACTAAGTTACATTAAAAGTAACACTTAGTATTTCGTCTAGAGGGCCACATAAGAAGCTATGGCGGGCCGGATTTGTCCCACAGGCCTTGAGTTTGACACACGTTGTCTCAGGGTTACCATAAAAAATTATTTGATCTTTTTTAACCTCTTTATGCTGATGATTCCCGAAGCTTTGGCTCTCTGAATACCACAATATTTGATGAAATGGCTAAGTCGTATCATGATTAACAGCTGCATTCAGACATTTTGTTATTGTCCCTGACCTCTACATCGTTCTGCTTACATCAGAGCTTCATATCTTTCATATCTCATCTTGTAATCTGAGATTACCTGGTCACAGGTTGTATTAACACCAGAGGAGATGGATCTTTAAAATTAATGGCACCTTGGTTGTGGGTTGGGCTTTTTCATTATTTTTGTTGAAACTTTTAAAAAGTGGGGCATCCTTTTAGTTAGAAAATCCTTAATTTGATAAATTATGATAGCTTTATTCTGTGTTTTATGTTATGTATGGTTTGTTTAACCCGATTTATATAAATACAGCTCTGTTAAAACTGAAGAGTCCACTGCACTGAACCTGACTGAAAACCTCCTGGTTATCCCACCAAATACTGATTTCTGAGTTAAAACATTAGTATTGTTGTTTTGAAAACATTATAAACCTGTGTTCTTTGCATTATTTGAGACCTGAAAGCACTGCATCTTCTTGCTATTTTGACCATTTCTCATTTTCTGCAAATAAAAACAAAATTTTTGCTTGGAATTTTAGACATGTTGTCAGTAGTTCATAGAATAAAATAAAATTCATTTTACTCAAATATAAACCTATAAAGAATAAAATCAGAGAAACTGATAGTTTTACAGTGGTCTCTTAATTTTAGAGCTGTACATCTATGGATTCAACCTTTTATAGTTTATTTGTGGTAGTTATCTGTAATAGTCACAAACCTGTTTTAAAACATTTGCACCCAGTGAGCCACTCTTTCAATGGTTGAACAAGAAAAAGTTTCTCACTTGTGCTCCGAATTAATTTTCTGTTGCTTCTTATTATATTACTTCTATCTAGTGAGTTGGTGTCCAACCCAGTATTTCTGTTCTGTTTAACTAAAAGGCTTTTCCAAAGCTTTTAAAGAAACTTTATTGCATTTGCTCTTGTTAGACAGGACAGAAAGGTTAACACTCAGAATATAATCCAGTTTCTTTCACTTCCATTCATGCAGAAACCAACGCTGCTTGGACTGATACATATTTTCACTACATTATTTGTTTTACTTGCAGCTCATTCCCATTAGCAGCTCATCTTGAGCTGTTTTCACACAAGAAAACAGCTCTTGTGTGAACAGGTCAGGTTTTTGTCTGTTAATATATGAACAGCTGCTTCTCTCTTTAGGTTTCATTCACACAATATTTGGCAGTAATTCAAAAAGTACACTTTGTTTATCAGAATGAATTTATAATTCTAGATATTTTCTGTCCATTGTAGTTGGATGTAGTTAAAATTTTATAAACTTTTAAGAAATAAAGCTTCAGACCAGAAGAAGTGACAAACAGTCACAACTTTATTGCTGCAAGAAACATTTTAAATACTAATTTCTGCATTTGTATCACACACTTGTTCTTGCATTTCTTCAATATGCTTTTTATTTTGTTGGTTTCACAGTGACTGTTCCTCGAAAACTTTAACTTTCAGTTATTTGGAATCAGTTTTCAACTCGTGCTGAGTCAGTCTGATTGTAATCTTACTCAGAAATGTTACTCCAGAGAGGAAATATGTGTTGAAATCTGAAAGAAAACAGGTAGTGCCACAACTGCTGTGGCTGTCGAAGTGAACAGCTGTGAGACTATTTATTGCGCCTTGTCATCATCTTTATAATATGAAGAGGGGTAAGGTGACACATGAAAGTGTTTATACTGTAGGTGCTTTATAACAGCAATATTCAGACTTGAAAGACAAGCCTACAGTACGGGAGATTTACTTTTTAAGTTTTCAATTTCTGTTGTATAAAGACAGCAGATGTTTCCAACGAAACAGATTAAAGTTGTAGCAGAACTGCACTAGATTATCTTAATTTATGTTAGTCTAATGAGATTGTAGTGTGGTTGTTACTCCGGTCTGTGCTGGTCAAGAAAAGCAAAATTAAAAGGCAAAGCTCTTGTCTATATTCAGGGGCGGACTAGAGAAAAATCAACCTGCTCAACTGTTACAACCTCCTACTTTAAGGAGTTAACGAAGATGCTTTTTGGATACTTCCACAAAGTGTATACTTGAATACTCCATCACAGTATTGAAGCCTAAAGTAGTATTCATCCCATTGGTTGTGGCTGTGTTTTCAAAGAATAAGGAAATGATTGATCAAATGCTAACGCTTCCAAGAGTATTACTCAATAAATGTTTAACTGTCCCAATTAAAAGGGATAAATGTAGCTTCTGAATGAACTTTGAACTCTTTGGATTGATGTTTGAGCGATATTTATTTGTCAGTCATCAAGATAAAATAGCAACGTATAAACTGCTTCCAGTTTATACGTAAAGGAAAATCTCAAGGTAAGCTACATAGCTTCACGCGCTACTGCCAGAAAGGTTCGAGGTGGTTCAGCTGACTTTTCAGGACGCTTAGGAAGTGTTCCCCCTGGGAGAAGTGGGTAGACTGTATGCTGAACCAAAGAACGGATGCATAGATTGGTCTGCTGTATTTGGCTTCATTATTTGTTGTTTATTTCATCTGCTGCAGCTAGTGGAACAATTGATTGAAGACAGTGGGGGAGTGAACGAGCTTTCTATTTTAAGCAAACAGTAATTTTTTTGTGTGTGGCAGTGGCCTGGAAAGGCATTACTCTTGACATTTTGGTATGTCAGCCTGATAGATCAGCGGGGGATGTGTAATACACCTGCCTGCTTCATTTTATTGGCATTCAATGAAAGAAACGCAGTCGCCAAGGAGCTCAAGATACAAGACACTGCTCTCCCAATCAAACTTTGATGCAGCTGGTATTTGTTTTGCACAAGGTAGCTCATGACCTCGCTGAGAATTGCTATTTTCTACAAAAAGGTTTGCAGTCCAGATTGATCATGACGTTGTAAATATAACTTTTTTCTATCTATTACTTGTAGAAGCTCACATATTTGTTAATAAGATGACACATACTGTAGCTATGTGGCTTTGTCTGGTGGCTCTGCTCATAAAGTCCTAATCATGACACAGAGCTATGAACTGCTAAATGAGCGCCCTCACAGTCTGAACAATGACGCTCTATGTTGCATAGAAAAGCTGGAAGAATGCTGTAAAAAAAAGAGAAAACAGCTGAATGGAAAGATGGGCATTGTTTTGAAATCTGAGATGTTCTCAGTTGTTATTGGTAAGGTCATCTGATTATTTGAAAAATGCCATTCCTGCAAGTAAACAAGAAGACAAAAAAATTAGAATAGTTTGGTTTAATCTGCAGATTCTGAGGGGAATTTAACATTTTACTCTTAATGAAAAAAACGTTTCTTTAAATAGTCATATATTTAAATCAGCCGTTTTTGACAACCTGGTGTCTAAACCTTACACTGTAAAACATTTAAAGGTGGTGTAACTTGAAAATAAAAGTCCACCTGCTGCCTTGAAAATGCAATTCAAGTCAACAATTAAATTATTTTGGTTTTAACTCAGAAATTAAAGTTCATGACGTTGATTTAACAACAAATACAAGTTGTCTAAACATTGTTTTTAAGTTAAAATATCTACTTATTTTAGTTTAGAACAATTTAAATTCTTGTTTCAAATTGCAAGAACAAAATTTCTGATCTGATAATGAATTTTATTAAACATCACAATGAATTCAGCTCAGAAACATTTAGTGTGAACAGGACATTATCATCAAGCATTAAAATAAACATTTGCTTTAATAACACACAAGAGTCAGATCAATGTAACGCACTTCCATGCCACTAAGCACTCTGGGAAATAGTTCCCACTCCTGTCTTTTTCTTCTTTCAGTTTTTTTAAGTGCTAACTCTTAATTTATTCAACTCTTGGAGGTCTGACAAAATTAATAAAAAGTTAACACAAATTATTACTGTAATTTTATCTCACACATTGAGGCTCAAAATCTAAAACTGGCTAAATTTATTTGACTTAAAAGAGTAGAAGAGAGTAGACACAACTAAATGCAGCTCAAATGTTTTACAGTGTACCACGTTAAGACAAAAGACAACAACGGACAAACTAATTTTGTTTGAGCAAAGGTAAACGCTGGCATGATTAAAGATGACTGCAGCAAAGCAGAGCTGCTGGAGGACAGGCAGCGCGTTCAAGCACCCTTTTGAGGGCAGTGGCCAAACAAACAGCAGTTGCAGGGCAACCAGAGGGCCCTTCAGGGGCTCTTCAGGGGCCCACCTGGCATACTTACTGTAAAAGTCACATTCACATCTACAACCGCAAACCATCTGTAACAAACAACAGGAAGCGGAGGCATGTTAGCTTTAATCAGCTGTCTAATGTTGACCATAACTCTAATGTTCAATTAATTTTTTTCTCAACTATGAGTATAAAAACATGAACAAGTCTATGCAATAATTGGGGTGTCAAACTCGTTTTCATTTTGGGACAGATCAAAAATGTTCTTAAAGGGCCGGTTGTGCCAGAATATATTGATAAAACCAGTTAAATGGTTGAAATATCAATAAATAGCCGTTCCTCCAGGGTCTTGTGATTGTTTTAGTGCTTTTTTGTAATTAAAATGATAGATTTTGTGGTGCCCATATAAAACTGTTTGTAAAGACGTTTTGTGATAATGTATGACTTTAAATGTGACTTTTTATTACTCACCGTATTTTGGACCAATTTAGGAAATATTTGCAGTAAAATCAGAAAAAAATTTGGAGATTTGTTGATTTTGTGTGAATTTTGCAGATTTGTGAAAAACTGGAAGAACTTTTTGATGTAACTTGGAGTCTAGAGGGCCACATAAAAAGCTTAAGTGGGCCAGATTTGGCCCCCGAACCTTGAGTTTGACACATGGGTTGAAAAGCATCATGACAGGATATCAGTGTGGTTGGTGGGCCATTTGTGGCCCTTGGGTTGAATTTGTGCGGCCCCCATCTCCAGATCAAGGACGATATAAATTTGACAGCACAGATGATTGATGTAGATTTTTTATTTTTTAGTCAGGGTAAATTTACTACCTACATAATTTTCGTAGAATAGAAAATGTTGAGTACAACACAGAATTTTCTTTTACATTCTGTGTTTTTATAGGAATTGATTTGACAGTACAACAGAAAGTAGTGAATTATAAATGTGTGGTGAGCAGTTTTACTCAGCCCCTTTCACTCTGATACCCCCAAAACACCTAATTTATAAATCTATCTCAGTATGGATGTAACTGTCATTAAATACAAGGCTAAGCTAAAAGAAAACCTTACATAGTTTAATTATCCACCCGTAATATCAATGGAAAGGTTTCTATGAAAACGTAGTCATGTGTGAGTGGCCCAGTCAAAGTTCAAATCTTAATTCAACAATAAATATGTGGCAAAACCTTCAAATTAATGTTCACAGAGATTCTCCATCCAGTATGACTTAGATTGTGCTATTATTTGAATGTGAAAATATGTGGTACTGTTTAATATTTCAATACAAATTTAGAATAATAAAATATGAATAACTGAATCAAAGATCAAAACTTCCCTCAGCAATCCTGATCCACAAAAACACACAAAACAATGAATTATTAAAATCATTCATTGATATATAATCAGAGAATCAAGAAACGATTATCACATGCGTCAAGCACACAAACATTGTTGGTTTACGCCGGACTCTTGTCATAAATATCTCTGTGGAACCGATGTGTGTTTGTTACGGTGTTTCTTACTGTACCGCGGCGCCAAACGAGGACATTCAGCCTCTTTGTGCTCATTTCTGTGGGCTGAATGAGCCCATTGACAGCAGCTCACTCAGCCCACACAGGCTGTCCAGATCTGCTCACGTTTACTATTGTTTTGACAATGTTTCTGTTGGTTATTAATAAAGAGCATTTTCCAGGGCTATGAGCCTTTAGAGCACCTCAGTGTGATCTGTTGTTTTAATATTACAAAGAAAGATGTGAAATGAGGGTCTAATGTGGATGTTAATGTGAGTAAGACGGAGCCAATGGTGTTAGATTCGAGGTTATAATAGTTTAAAACTAACAAAATAGCTAAAACTGAAATTGAGAAAAGATTTTAACTAAAATAAAATGGTAAATAATGGGGAGAAAACTACAACTAACTTGAACTATGTTGCGCATGTATAAAAGTAACTAAAACATGCAATAATTATAGATATGCTATCCTTCATTTTTGTGTTTATTGATTTTTTTATTAGCCTTTCAAATTTAAATTGATGTTTTCCACAAATCCACAAAATGGCGACAGCAAAAGTTGTGAGGAAACACCAGAGTCAGTCAGTTGTTCAGCAATAATTTAACATATGTTTTTGAAAATGGGATTTTCTGTTGAGCCCAATCGATGTAAATATAATAACAATATAATACTTTGACCTTTTTGAATTCTGTGCTTAAACAGATTACAATAACTTATAAAAACAATATTTAGTATTTAATTAATAAAAACTAATAAACATATTCTGACTAATTTAAGCTAAATGAATTTGTCCACATGTGTCAAATTCAAGGCCTGAGGGCCAGATCTGGCCCGCCGCAGCTCTTTATGTGGCCCTCTGGACTCAAGATTACGTCAATAAGTCACTGCAGTTTTTAACCATTCCACAAAATTCACATAAAATCAAATTTTTTTCTGATTTTACTGCAGTTTTTTCTGAGAATTGGTTATAAGCATTGGATTTAAATGAATGCTGTCTGAGCCTTACTTGATGTCAAGTTATAGTCTGTGACTGATACGGCGATTAATAAAAGGTCACGTTTAATATCGTGACTTTTTAGTGCAAATATCGCAAGAAATCCTTACAAATGTTTCTAAATTAGCCCCACAAAACCTGTGATTTTGATTACAAAAAAGAAAAATATAAGAAACACTTACTGAATGCTGAAACAGACATCTATTTATTGATATTTTAACAGTTTAATGTTAATTCTGTATTGATAAACAACCAGCCTTTTAAGGGTATTCAGATTTTTGATATGGCCAAAAATGAAAATGAGTTTGACAAAGGAAAAAGTCACGACAAAATAAAACTAAACTATAACCCTGATTAGGCTGCTTTTAAATTAAACTTACAACATTTGCCATGGACTGCTAAAGAATTACATAAATGTATTTCAGGATGTCATTTATTGCCGTAGACAGCACAGAAAGATACAGTCTGTATAAATGTGATGTAGGACATGTGACGACTGGAGTCTGCCATTTGTCTGAAGTGAAGCGAGATCACATGATTGGTCATTTCTCTGTCAGGGTTTGCATCCGCACCCCCTCATTCGCCTGTCAAACTTCCCTTTCCCCACTGTTGTGCTGCACTTTCTGTGTTTTTGCTACAGGAATTTTGGACTGTCAACACATATTTTTATCCAGAAACAAGGAGAAGTGTTGCCTGGAGAATTGGGTTGTCTCCTACTTTCTGTCTGAATTGGTCCGTTCAATAAAACACTCAGGCGTCATGCTCAGCAACATGCGCTAAAAACAATGTTCACACTTTCTCACATGTTTTCTGCTGTTTGAAATTAGGATGTAAGCTTCGTTAAAAGGTTATTTTCTTAAAGAGGGAGGTCAGATCTTTTTAAAACTGAGGGCTGTGATGAGAATTTATAAGAAGTCAGTATCTTATCTGAAGTTGAAAATTCTCTGAGAATCTTCATTAGGATAGAACTGAGATTAGTCAGATACATTCATCCATCCTTTACAATTCATAAGTTTACAGTAGATCAAGGGTGTTCAAGCTTTTTGTCACATTGGACAAGGTACAATTTTGTGTTTTTCAGTGTTTTTGTGACAACACAAGAAGTAGAAATAGAAACATAAACAAATGCACCTTTTTTAAAGGTTATTAATTAATTTCCTGTGAATTTATGTAATCAGGTTGATTAATGTTACAGAATAATGTTTTACTGCTCTTAAGATTTGTGTGGGAGAATAATAAAGCAACATAAAACAGAAAAGGGTGTAAAAAATGTTCTCGGTTTTACTGTTTAGTCCTAAAGATGCTGTCTTTTGTTGTCTACAAAGTGTAGCTGTAATTGTTGATGCCAGACAGGATTTGTGACCTTTTTACCAAACTGTCAGATGATTTTAGAGATTCTCGGATAGGTGCAGAAGTGGCCCTGACTCCACCAGACTAATTAAAACCATGGGAAAAGGAAGTGACTTCCATGCACACTGGAGTTACTTTTACCAGGAGTTTAGCAGCATCCGTTACCAGAAATGGCTCTCATTCTAGACAAGCATTGTAGCAGGACTTCACCTTTTTCTCTGTGATTTTTTTGCTTAAAAGTACAACAACAATGGGTGTGCTGTGCTGGCGTAGGGGTTAGCGCGACCCACATTTGGAGGCCTTGAGTCCTCGACGTGGCTGTCGCGGGTTTGACTCCCGGACCCGACGGCATTTGCCGCATGTCTTCCCCCCTCTCCTTACCCCTTCCTGTCAGCCTACTGTCAAATAAGGGACACTAGAGCCCACAAAAAAGCCCCCTGGTGGGGAAAAAAAAAAAAAAAAGTACAACAACGATCTGAAGTGTTTTAGGCTACGTTCACACTGCAGCCTGAAGTAACACAATTCCATTTTTTTCCTTAATGCGACGTGGATCTGATCTTTTCATGACGGCCTGAACATGATATCCAGGCCACTTGGATATCCGGTACGTTTGTGAAAAGTGAATCTGAACGGCCAGGTCACGTTCGTGTGACCTGAACGTCATTGATACTCGACAAACATCGCTATTCTGCGTCCTGATACGCGAAAGCGGGAAGAAAAACAACACCACCATGACGGAAGATAATGAGGATTAAGTTGTTGATGTGCTGGTTCTGGTCGGACAATCGTAAGCTATGCTTAACTGCTAGCATCCATGTTTACTTCCACAAACACTAAGCACTTCTTCTTCTTTTCTTTCTTTTTTTATCGCGGTTGGAAAAACTCTGAGCACAATCTCTTTGTGTGACATTATTGCGTCCTCTACAGTGCGTGCTGGACGCTTTCAGGCCGTTTGGGTCACTTCAGGCTGCAGTGTGAACCGGTGGCGTATGAAAGGTCCGAAGTCCCAGGATGATTGGGTAAAGTTTAGTTAGGTTATGATCTGTTTGCAGTGTTTCTTACAGTTTGGGTTAGAAAAGTCCTGAAGGAACGTGCCACAGCGCCAGATTTATGTCCGAGTAATGAGTCGTGACTTTTAAGCTGGATTTCCTCGGGTCTGCTGACCTACTTGCTGTGAGCAATGTCGCTGATTTGATGCGCACTAATGGCCTCAGCTAATTTTTAAAGTGAGGGAAATGTTTAAAAAGTTTGCAGAGAGAGGGAGGATGCTCATGCAGATGAAGTGAACTTACTTTGTTGTAAAGTGCCAAAGCTGTTGACACTGGTGGTTCTCTTCTTCTCTTCTTGAGCTTTCTCATCCCTCCTGGATGTTTGTTTCCATGACTACCACTTGGTAGGTTGATACCTTTCTAAGAGGAGCCACAATTTTTGTTGTAATAATTGCATGTATTGCCAAGCTTTTAAAATCTTGTCATTTATGTGGACTATTCTTACATCTCCCAATGGGATTAGGTGTAAAAGCTTCACTCAAAATGCAGATTATATGAACCCATTTGATTTTCCATATAATGTGGTATAAATTCCACTTTGTTACAGAAGTATTCACATAACTTGCACTTTTTCACATCTTTTCACATTACAACCACAAAATAAATTATACATGTTTACTGGAAAAATAAATATGGTTCTTAATTTTTTTTTCTAATGTTTTTTATGTTAAGAATTTTGATTTATTGTTGTCATAATAAATTACAATTAAAGATGTTAAAATTCCCCCAAACTGTCCACATTTTCTGGATGGATAGTTTTGCTTTTTTTTCCTCCACCGTTTGTTCAATGAGAGGATCAGTAAATATGAATAAATTAGAAAATATGATTACCTCAGTTACTGTGTGCAGTAAAAATAACTGGTGTTCTGAAGAAGCAAATTGCAGATGGGAATTGCAAATTGCATGAAGTTCACTAAAAAAGAAGCAATAAATAATTATTTTTTAAAATCATTTTCAGAATAGTACAGCACAAAGCATAACTTCAGACTTATGCTCTGTGCATTAATTCAATGGATTGTATCTTTAATTGTGATTGTATGTGAGCACATTGAAGGGATGGGAAGACTTTTATAATTTATTTAAACACTTTATATATAATTATCTAGAACCTACTTTCACTGGCAAATCATTTGTGCAGCAGTATCTCTCCTCTGTCTCAGCTGCTGCGTTTTGCGTTTTTCTACTCACTCAAACTGTTTATTTAATATTTGCTCCAAAGGTTTTGACATTCCCGCTTGGAGCCTAGCTCTTTATTCCCGGCACACCCTGCTTGATCTCATTTTATGGGAATTTCGTAAAACTTGAGAAGGGATGAGCGGCAGAGGAAGAAGTTCAGAAAAATGTTTTTGCAAGTGATTCATACAAAAACAAACTTTCTCTCCAGACTTCAGTTCCCCTCTTACCTGGCTCCAGGCTCTGTTTCCTGTAACTAACTTTGTTTTCTGGTAAGGAGGAAGTTTTAAGCTTTCATTTTATTCTTTTGCAAATTTCTCAACAGAAAAGGAGAAGTCATAACTTTGTTTTTTACTTTTGGTTCTAGTGTCTCCCCTTTTTGGGTTTATTGTGATTGGCTGCGGTTTTGTTTATTATTGTTGAATGAATAAATTAGAAGCTAGTTTTTTGCCGTTACTATTGTTCTTTGCATTCCTTTCATTCCACTTCTTTTAGGTAATAAGTAGAAATAATTACAAAACTTTGAATGATTGCCTTCATATTTCACTTTCACTTTCCCTTGAAGAAAAAAGTTGCTCTTGCAGAACAAAAATATGTTTCATTTCAACACAACATATCCCCATATTATGGCCTGATTATTACTTCGGTTATAATAATAAATATACAGACGTAGATGATGAGCCACAGGGTTCTGTGTCTCCACCTGAAGACAGATGATCTGTTAATTTGAAGGTCTCAACATACACTTATCCCCATGTAACCTCTCCATTTTTCATTGTCATGTGAGCTTCCATTAAAATAGCAAAAAATAAATAAATTCAGTCAGTCTGTTTAAGAATAAAGAATGGAAATAGCACATTGCATTAGCTAACAGGTGTAAAAGTTGCTGGAGATATGAAAGTGCTATAAAGGCAGACCATTTACCTTTATAGCACTTTGTAGTGCTTTTGTTTTGCTACCAGTTAGTACTGCCTTCCCTTCAAATTTGTCTTGTAAGTTGAAACTCAGAACTGGAAATGACTCTACTTCTGAATTGCAAGTCAGGAAATGATTTTTATACATCAAAGCACTAAAAGAACATGTTTCCTTAAAGCCAATGTACAGTGCTTATTTTGCTACTAGTTTGATGCGATACAAGCTTTCAGAAGTACAAATATGTTTACTGCTGAAACTTCACGTCAAAATAACCATTGCATGACTAACGCTCATATACTTTTTAAGTAAGTGTAATTAGAAAGATTAGGGCCACCGAAAATAAAAATGAAAATTATTCTGACTTTAATCTCAGAATTCTGACTTTAATCTCAGAATTCTGAAATTAGTCAGAATTCTTTTTTTTTTTTTTTTTTTTTCGTTGGCCCTAATCCTCTTCCGTAGATATCAATTATCATGTATGAACAAAGCTGGTTAGCATCTCGCTTTTTGTATGTTTTAAGGCTGCTGAGGTTTAAGGGGAAACACATTTTATGACACAGTGATATAAATAATGTGGTGTGAATTCAGGCAAAGTCGGAAACCGACCCTTACCGGTGAGGAGGTATGGGTCAGTTTCTAAGCTAGCTGCTTCAAACATTTGTAAATGCTGCCGTCTATGAGCCCCAACCAGGTGATTTACGTTCACAGACTCAGACTTAAACAAGCAGAAGTCAAGGTTAAACTGGCAAAAATAACTTGGGAAAACTATTTCTGTCGCTCTGTTCAATACTATGGTCCCGTCACGGCGCGTTTAGTGATTAAGTGACTAGTTGCAAATGGTCAATAAAACTAGAATTTTGTTGGAGACTATCAACTTTTCCATTAGAATCTGACTCAGAAGATCAACATTTTAATCTTATCAATACTACAAATCAACCTAATCCCCAAATTATTCAGTCTCCTGAAAGATTTAGATTTAAATTTAAAAATAAATACTTTTTGATTTAAACCAACATATTTCTTCTAACTGGAATCAATAATTGCATTTTGGAGGGGCCCATTCAGAGTCTCGACATGAAGCTAAATATTACAGTGATGCCAAGAAAAACCTGGAGTTCGTCCCAAATAATACATTTATAAGATACCGGTAGAAAGGTGCAAAAAGCTAATCAATAATTATAAGAAGGATTTAATTGCTTTAATGCCAACAAATATTTTTCCTACGACTATGAAAAAGCTATAAATGGTCTTGGACTTGTAATTTTAATGAAAGGGAAATGAGAACATAATCCTTTTGCATTTGTTTTTAACTTCTTTGTTGAATTGTATAATTTTAAATTTAAATCAGCCAGCAGTGTGAATCATTCTGGGCTTTATTGTACCACCTGGCTCTGGTTACCCAGCTGTCATTTGGACTGCACATTTTTTCATTTTTAAAGTTTTTTACTTGCAATAATTAGTCAAAATTTCTATGTTAAAAGTTGAAAAATCTACTAAAGTTAGAACTAAATGCGTCCCAAATCTGTCCAAAGTTTAGTATCCAGTTTGGCTTTCTTAAATATAAATTGTTGCCAAAGTGGTGATGACAGACTGCGTCACTTAATTTGACTGTTACACATTGAACTGTTGTGTCTGTAGTTGTTGGAATATTCCTTAGGGTTTCAATGTGTGAAAACTGAGGAAAAATATATTATCCTTGGCTTGTTTTACTAAGTTAGCATCACAACGAGTGAATTGTGCCTCCAGAACGCAGTCAACTCATTACTAGTTCAACGCTCCAAGACAAATCCACCACAACATAACTCACAAAACTAAAAAAGTGATCATAGCAAGGTGGCACTCTGTTGTTGGTGTTTAGGTTTTTGATAGGAAGAGTCTGACTTCTGTCCAGAAAGCTTTTATTTAATATTTCTATATAGTTTTGCTTTCTAAGTGTAGATAGATGCAGATATTTTAGTACATGAACAACATTCACCTTTTATTGTGTCGCGTCTGCATGTTTGCTACAGCAGCTGCAGCCATGAATCACCTTCATCACATAGTGACTGTTAATATTAGGAAAGTTTCCTCTGTTTTTATCTATGTGACATTTCTGTTGATAAAAGCATGAAAGAACGCTTTAGAGGCGTTTACAAAGTTAATCCTTTGGGACTGATGGATTTTTCTTCTGCACATGCACTGCCATCTATTGGCAGAAAGTGGTTTCACATTTTCATCCTTCAAAGTCTCCCACATTACATTATGATACTGTTTCTGGTGGGTGTTACACTGACCCATATTTATGGAACATTTATCAAAATCAGAGCCACAAAATGTTTCACAAAACAATTAATCTATTAAGAAACAACTTTTGTTATTAAAAAAAATTGCTTTTTTTCAATAAAAAGACCAAAGAGAGTTTTGAGGATTTTTTATTTCTCCAATTAAATCCTTCTTGACGATAAAAGAAAAATAGTCTCTATCTCTGATAGACTGTCATTTTGAAATGGATAATGAAGGGATTACAAGATCCCCCTTTATGCATCAAATAGATGTTCCTAATTATGTGATATTTACAAAACTAAAAAAATGCAGCACAGGACAGAGTGTCTGTTGGCTGTTGATGCATTTAAATAATGAAAATGACTAGTAAAACAAAACAATTTGAAAATAAAAAAAAAAAAGCAGGGGACAGAAGATTAATGTGAACTAATTGTGGCAAGAATTCAATCAATACATCGCAATGAAAAAGCCATAAAAACGAATCAAAGCCCGTAATATGTGAAGGGTTGGTTGCTAAAAGATGATGCTGAAAATATTCTGATATTAAATAAACAGTTTGGTGTCAGAATAAGGATAGAAATCGGGACAGGCTGTCAAATGAGAAAATGCTTAAAGTTGGGATTCAAAGGAGGGCAATGATTCGTCTGACCTGATTTCTTCTGGCAGGTCTTACCAAATCCTTGGGGTCTTGACTTCAAGTGCAGAAAGACCTCTGCCCGAGGATCTTAGCACACGCCTGCACATACGGCTCAGAGAAGACAAAAGAGCCATGCGACAGAGGCCATGAAAGGCCACAAAAGCAATCAGTATAATGAGATTTAGGGTCTGATTCAGGAACAGATGACACGTTTTTTCTTGTCTTGACAGTGAGTTATGAGCCTTACAGCTAAAACTCAACCAGGACTTTGTCTTAAAAAGAAAAAACTGAGAAATAATCAGCATCTAATTCCTGAAAATGCTGCTTCAACAGATGGCAAGAGGCACTTCAGCCATAAAAAAGCTATTTTAGCTTTTTCAGATGAGGTTGGCTAAAATGTGTGCAATGCAAAAGCATTTCTCATGTCTTTCAGGAGTAGTTAAAGTCCTTTTTGCACTGCAGAGGGGATGCATTTCTTGGCATAACACTGACCTGGGTCGACCCAAGTCCAGCGGTGCAGTGCAAAAGGGGCTTAAATTTCACTTCCTTGATACTCCCAGTAAATCAAAGCCACTTTCCAGATTTTTTTATAGTAAATAATTTAGAAAACCAGTTATCATTCTATCTGATCTGAACTGACACATGAAATCTTTTCTGCAGGGTTAATTTATGTGCCAGCAGGTGATGCTAATGTGCTTTTGACTGTCAATAAAAAGTTTCATTGAAGAACTACTTCAAGTGTTACGGAAGAGGATTACGGCCACTGAAAAAATATAATCTGACTTTAATCTCAGAATTCAAATTTTGTGTCAATCTACGTCAAAATCCAGCATTAACATATAAAAAGGATCACATAACTACACCTTTCTTGTTAGGATTTGTGACCTTCCACTTTATTTATACTGAAAGCTTAAATAAAGGCTGAATCCTGAATCCTGTCCTGAATCTCGGCTGGATTTATTTGATGGTGCATAAACAATTTAAACAATTCAGATTCTGTAAAAAAAAGTTTTTTTTCCCCCAAAAAAATTTAAATGCAAAATTTTAAAGTATTTTATTGTTCCAGAGGGAAATAAAATGTCCAGGTACATGACATCCAAAACAAGAAGAAACAGTTGTCAATAAAAAAAGGAAATATTTTCCACAGAAAGTCAGGAATGAGTACAGAGATACTCCAACATGCTGCCACCCTGAGCGGTGCAAGTCTAGAAACATTGTCCCTAATCCTCCTCCGTACAATGGAGTCTTTAAAATTCACTGTTCATCTGCTATTTTTAATCTGTTTTAGGGGAGATAATCTGAAAGAGAGTGACAATGAAAATGATAAATTGAGTGTAATGCTGTTTCTGTTTTGTGTTTTTTTTAAGAGTGGACAAGACCTTCTCCAAGGCAAGAAGTATTTGGTGAGTACTTCATCGATTTCAATCTAAATACTTTGTGACAGGACTCTGAACAGAAAAAGGAAGTTACGTTTTACAAGTTCCTTTAAAAAAACCCAACCCAACCCAGTTTGAAAAGATTGTGTCTCTCTGGAGTGGAGTTCAGTGTCGGTGACTCAGACTGTCCTTGTGATGTACGAATGTGTGGATCTGTCCACCAGCTCCACTGTAAGTAAGACGAATGAGGCTGTGAAAGGTAGAGCGGATCAGTCCATGCTACTGTTTGTGCAGAGCTGCCAAGGTTAGAGAGAGCTGCGTGTGACACACACAGGCCGACAGGGATGTGAGCATGCACACGTCCCACCGCCGCTGCAGGAACACAGCGAGGGTACCACTGAGTGGTACTTTACCACAGAAATCACCACACCTTCCCACTGGAATACAGATAGAGGGGGATCACTCTTGACAGCCAGGCCTGAATTACTCAGTGACTGGCCCAGTTTGCACCGGCTACAGCCTGTCTGTCCGTCAGCTGCAGCTGCCTCAAACCTAATACCCACATCGTGTCTAAAGAAGGCAATAAAGATAGAGAGGAAGATCGAAAACTGAATACAAAGCAGCACATAGAGATAAAAGAATGAAGAGGGAGGGAAGGATAAAAGACTGGATGAGATGACTCGATGTAGAGAGATGGTCATGTCTGCTTTGCATCAAAGAAGAGAAGTAGGATAATACGAGTCTCTCTTTAAAATTCAGAGAACGCTGCAGGATGGATTGGTTGGCACCTTTCCTCTGTGTCACTATAACCTTTTACAGTAATGGGAACAGATTCACAGGAGAAGCGGTGACTGCAAAACTTGTTGTTTGTGGCAACGTTTAAGCCACCTGATTACTGTGTACAGAGTCATCCTCTCAGAACAGAAAAGAATTGAAATAGCCTTTACTGTCGCACAAAAAGGAAATTCAGGTGTAGCAGCATCATCAAATGTTCACACAAAAAAGGTGTTAAAGTGTTAAAACTATGTATATAAAAATAAGATTAACAAAATATATGTAAGATAAAAATTACATATATATATTGTGAACGACCAAACAAAAACAACAACAAAAAATATCTGATTTCACAAAAAATCTGAATTGAGCATTAAAAGGTGATATGCCAAAACTCACAATTACTTCAAAAATTTACATCTTTTGCTATATTTTTCACCCCTGGAGGTTGCCATTTTTTCACCAATGGGTTGATGAGAGATAATCTGTGAAAAGATCAATCTCATCCACCTCCTCCCTGAGCTACTATTGCCGTCTGAAGAAATGCACCACTACCGACCAAAAACAACCAATCAGAGCCAGGAGGAGGGTCTTAGCGTTGTCAATCATCCTCATGTTGTTGCTGTTTAATGTGCTAATTGTGAAGAAGCAAGTTACCATTACAGGAAATCTCTGCCATCATCAGTGGCCATGCTAATTAGCATTAGCATTCATAACAGCCTCTGCTAGCTGGTGCATAGCAGAAAGCAAGGGGGAGGAGGATATGTAAAAAATATAATTTTTAAAAAGTTACATACTACAGCTGTAAGGCTTAGGAAAGTAGAGACCTTGTTTCATTGTGAACTGTAATTTCTAATCTAAAGCTCAGCATGCTGCATGCGCTCTCAGTGGGTAATTGTTCTTAATCTGTTCCATGTATTCAGTGTCAGGAATTGTTCAGCTTTCTGGGTCTTATAGCTGATTAAACGTTAAATGACCATCTCCCATCTGGTGGGTCATACACAATAAATAGATGATCCTCCAGCCCTGTTTTCATGCTCTCCAGGGAGGCCTGTAATTGGTTGTAATCCGGTCTTGCTAAGCTCCCTCAATGGGAGGAAATGGGAGAGGAGAGTTAGTGTGGATAATGGCTACACTGAGACGTTCTCGGAGGGGCCTCTCTCCTTCTCTATCTCTGCACAAATGAACATACATCCAGACACAAAGTGCACTCTGGCCCCTTGTCCCTGAAGCATGATGGATGGATTACTGGAGCTGGTTACTCTCTGCTAGTGTTTGAAAGAGCTCTGCTGATGCCACTGCTGCCATACATGTGCTTCAGCACAGTTGACTTACCGAAAGCATAGGCTTAACTTTTGACCAACCTTTTGGTGTCACTTTTGCTGGAAATGAACAATTTAGACAAGACTTAAGAAGTTAGTATCTGTTTTTATGGGTTGGGTGGAAGTCCTAACTCTGATTTTCTCTTATCACTTATCAAATTAAATACTGCCGCTTTCTGTCCAGACCTATTTTTTTAAGTCAAAAAATGTCCATCTTCTATTTTTAAAGGATTCTTGTTTTTGAATGGACTTCAAATTCAATTCCTCACACCTCTGATTGTGCTAATCGATACTAAAGCGGTGTCACTGTAAACACCTCTGTGTTTGTGTTTACTGCCCCGTCTCCAAATATTCCTCTTCCTACCACACGTTAAGTTGTGACAGGTGTCAGTTCACTCGTTCACACCGATCAGCGCGCGTCTAGCTGAGCTGTCTGAAAGAGCGACTGTGGTGGGAGAACACGCTGTCAAGGCCGATGAAGACAAGACTTTCTCCTTGTGAGTCTCCTGCTGTCCGACCAAATATAGCACGGGAGTGACAAGCTCGCCCCTGGTTCTGCTCGTCTCAGTAATCCAAGTGCTGCCATGTCATCCATCATCCTGCACCAGTAACAGATGTCTTTAAAAAAAATATAAAGCTCAGATGACAGCCGGCTACTGAAGGCGGAGATAAGAGCCAGACGACTACGACCGGACACTTGAAATTTATGTTATCGGAATTTTGCAGCTTTTCAGTTTTAAAGTTTTCCTCTTAACCTACAGAAACTTTTGCTTGTACTGCAGAGATGTTTTGACTTGAGTTGAGACAAGGTATCCTCAGGCATTTAGGAGACGGGGCCTTTCTCTTTATTGATGGCTCTGTCCTTCAGGATATGTTCTTGGGGACACTATTTTCCTTTTGGAGCCAGTTTATTGACATTAAATGTGAAATGACTGGTGTGATAAGACAGAGCGCTGAAGGACGTTTCATCTTTTCCACCGCAAACAAGAAAAAAAACATATGTCCTGTTTATCTTTATTAAAAGAAATGAATATGGATTGCACACCAGTACCAGATTGTAATTTCAATATCACCAAACAACCAAAAGTGTTTGATAGCAAACATCTGTTTGACAGAAATGCCCCAGGGGTTTCTTTAAAAAAAATATAAACAGACTTTAAACAGGGAGTATTTGAATCAACATCATCTATTAGAAACAGATATTTGTTATGAAACATGGCTTCCCATGGTAGAAGCTGCAGATTTTGATGAATCCATGAAAAAAATAAAAATAAAAATTACTCACCACACTGTTTATATTCCCTTGCACTTAAAGTAAGGCCAGGCCTTTAAAGATAATTTGATTTTGCAAACCTTGCCTCAACAATCAAAACCAATGGGCTCCACTAAGAAGCTGCCAAGCACTCTGAAAATTAAAGTAATTGATGCCTGCAAAGGTGGGAGACACCTAGTAGAAGACAGCAAAGTGTTGCAAGGAACTCGTCTGCTCAGGTCCTAATGCTATTAAGAAATAGGAGACTTGTGCTCTGGGAGATTGTGAAGACTTTATGATGCAGCTGCTTGCAGAATTGCAAAGAAGGCAAATAGAAATCCACATGAATCCATGATAGTCTTAGGACAATTTAGTTATTATTCCACACTATTTTTTTTTTTTACTTTTGCCATCAGATATGCAAAAATATTTAACTTTTATGACAGGTTCTTTAGAAAAAAAGCTCTTACAAATATATCCATAACCCTTGAGATTATCTACCGTTGATTACATTGCAACCGCAAATTTTAGTGTTTAGTCCCTTAAGAAGATGAAAAATAATCTAAAAAAGAAATCTATACAATTACCTTTTATTGGTTCTGTTGTTTGGCTAAATGACCTCCAATATGACCTGTTTATGTCAATGACCAAATTTTAAAATAACTTTTTTACCATAAACATGTTTTGTCTTTCTGCTTGACTTGAAATCCTTTACAGTACATCAACCTTATAGTTTCATTATCTAGCTCGAATGCTGCATGATTGTCAAAACAATCACAATCAAAGCCACAGCAGGGCTCAGACAAACTGCAGAGAAACCTTGGTGGGGATGCAGAGTTCACTTAAGTTTGGATGTGACTGGCACTCCTTTTTTTGCCTTGCAAATGTCCTGATTAAACCAGGTAATTTGTTTAAGAGTGAGGAGAGGCAGACTTTAAAGCATTTAAACCCAGCAGGGAAAGCCTTTAACGTCATGCTGCTTGAAAACTTCTAATTAGGTTTATTTATTTAATGTAAAACATTTATGTAACTCTATTAATTCATGGAGTTAAAGTGCCTTGAAAAAGTGTTAATATCTCTTGGTGTTTTCCAGTTTGTCATGAACAAACTGGAAAACCACAACAACAAACATCAACGCATTTTATTGCAAATTTAAATTTCAGAGTAGTACGTAAGCATAAAGTAAAAGGAAAATGATACATGGATGAAGAAATTATTCACAAATTCAAACATTTTGGCATCCATTTGTATTCAGTTTGTTAGCTAACATTAGCTAACAAACTAAAACAAAACTAAATAGATTAAGGAACACAGCCAAAACCTTACTGATAAAGTTTTAAAGCATGGTAATTTTATAAATCACTATCCCAAAGTTTGTTTATCTCACGTAGCAAAGAAAATGGAAAGAATGTGACACAAGTGCAAACCAACCAAGATGTGACTCTTCAAATATTGCAGCTGTATGGCTACCTTGAGATTTTCCTTTAAGTAAAAAAAAAAAGAAAATAGTTATTTTATTTTTTTATTATTTAACCCTCTTTAACTAAATTATTAACAAAATTGTGGAGACAGGAAAGGTCTTTTGTGTCAAAACATCCTGTACGTAGTCCACATCTGTGTTCGTCTGTTGGGGTGGGTCTAAAATTTAATTTTATTGGTCAGTTTTACTTTTGTTTATTTGGTGGCTTGCCGCTGTTTCTGTAAGCTAAGTGTGACTATATGGCGTCTATGCAGTGAAGCTAGCTAAAAATGAATAACCGGACTTTGAACCCTCCCGCAGTTTGAGGGGTGAGTGAAGCTCGTCTGAACTTCTTACCATGTGTGTGGTTCTGGCGGGGTCGCCGGTTTAGAAAGAGCAAATATTTATGTATTCAGATGTAAAGCTGTTAGAAACTAAATCTTATAAAATATCATTCCTTCAGTTTTGCTTCAACATCCATGGCCTGTTGCACAAAACTCCAATAAACTACAGAAAATTTGTAGCTAAAATGTGATAAATGATAAAAAATCTAAAAAGTTATTAACACTTTTGTAAAAGCTCCTTATAAGAAGAGGAAGTAAGAAAACGTTTCTGGGTGATGCTCAGTGCTGTTTTGCAGCATGCCTCCTGTGACTCATTATTGTTTGTCATACCCCAGTCCCCAAACCCTCCTCCGCTAAGGCTCACAAGTACTAATTAAATCTTTCCTCGTAGCAAACATGCACTTGTTAATTAATTAAACTTTATTTTGCAATGATTTATTGGAATTATATATATATATATATATATATATATATATATATATATAATTCCAATAAATCATTGCCACTTGATTCACATTGAGCACACATCCTGACTCTTTTGTTTGTCTGGCTGTAATCCCTTTGGAATTACGGGATCCAGCGAGCTTTAGCATCATTTGAGCTTCAGTCTCAAAGGATGTTATCTAACACTTTTTTGATTGAGAAAAGCTTCCCAAAAGCTGAAACTGAGAGGTGAGGCAAGGATACAGGAGCTGGATGATGGGAAAACTTTGGGACGGCAGCGATTCTCCAAGGATCCCAGCAGAGGGGAAGGAGCAGAGGCCATTTCACCGGGCTAATGGGATGGGAATCCCTGATAGCGAGGTCAGGCGGAAGGGATTACCTCTGGGTCTCTGTAGAGGACAAGGAAACAGGAGGGTGCTGTCAGTTTAAAACCAACTATCCGTGTCCACACGAGCAAAACAAAGCTCTACAAGACTCTGTCTTTTTGTTCTCTATTTTTATATTATTTTTGTATTTTTTTTTTTATGATGTGAATAATCTGTTCCAGAATTGGTATGAGCCCGCTGCACTGATCCATGGCAAAATTCCAGCTAAATTTAATCAGATTTTAGGCAGGGCATTCTTATTAGATCATGTTTTTTTTTTATCTATAAGCTCAAAGCACTCAATCAACCCATCCAAATTTTGGTGTGCTTTTTAAGAAAATTAAAAAGACAACCCTCTTACCTCGTTTTACGAATAAAAAAATTACTGGAATCTGACAAATTTTTAAGCTTGTGTCAATTTTACAGCTTGCTTTCTAATCCATGAAGCTTTGGATGACACCAGCAGTATTTGTTTGTTTCCGTACGCAGCAGCTCCTAATAGAGCCCGGCATGAGGGCTGTGCTGTAATCCCTTATTATCTGCTCATGTCTGACACACAAAACGCACACCGCACACACACCGGACCTCGGTTCAGGTACCAACTATAAGAGGAGCAGAATGACGGGAAAAGGCTCGGCATAAAAAGGAACAGCTTCTGACATTAGTCGGGGGTCTCCAGGGAACTGTGCATGTCAGATTAGTGCAGGAAACGCACATGTTCACAGGGGATTTCATCAGACTCATTATAGTAATTAAAAACCTCCCCACTCAGGGATTCTCGTTCTACACAATGAGCTTTATGGAAGTTGCAATGCTTGTTCAACCTTTGGGAGTTTAATGTTAAAAAAAATCATACTGTTTCATATACTTTTTTGAACAAATGTGAAAAAAAAATTGTTGGCACTGCTAGAAAAGACATGTGAAAAGAAGCCTTGAAATAAATCTTTAAAGTAAGTAGCTTTTAAAAAAAAAACCCAAACAAACCAAAAAAACTTTCAGAGTTATTTATGCCTCTGAGAATAATTTAAAAATAAATATTTGCTTAACTTTTTAAAGTTGATCAGTGTTTATAATAATAATCTGCATCTTTCTGTTTTCCTGGGATTTAAAAATGTTCCAACGGAGAGTCCATTTTCTTTTAACAAAACAACTCGTATGTCATGACAATAATCCCACAATAACATGGTATAGGGCATAAAGCAAGGAAGTTGGTAGGAAGAAAAATGGTTAACAATCCTCTGTATGCTCAAAAGTATGTGAAAAGTTATCGACCCTTTGCATGTGACATCACTCTCTTCGAAACTCGGCCAGCTCCGCCATGACGGAGGTAAAAATAACCTACGCGCTCCTGTAAAGACTCTCCAAAACCGTATATACGGTGGCCTAATATCGCGTTTATTCAGTTGATTTCGCAGTAAAAATGGTCACAGGTTGCTGCGCGGTCATTATTATTGACAACCTTCTATGTAATCGCGGATTTGCAGCGAACACGTTATACAAAGGTAAGACTTAACGTTTATGTATTTTGAGAAGGTTAGAGTCTAACCCTCCGTAACCATGGCGACAGTCGTCGCTACATGATGATGCTGGGCAATATCATGTAGCCTAGCAGGCATTGAAAAAAACTGGTTAGCATCTAATTTTTTTGTACGTTTTAAGGCTGCTCCGTTGTAAGGGGAATATTGTTTATGATATAGTGATATAAATAATGTGGTGTGAATTCAGGCAAAGTCGGTAATTTGATCAACACATCAGGAGGAAGGAAGTACGGCTCGGTTTCTAAGCTAGCTGTTTCAGACTTCTGTAAATACCGCCGCCTATGAGCCCCAACCAGGTGTGTTACGTTCACAGACAAATTAGCTAATCTCGAACAAGTAGAAGCTTCGAATAAATTGACAAAACAACTTTGGAAATCCATTTCAGCTGGTCTATTGAATACTCCCGATCCTCACTTTCGGCGTCCGTCATGGCGCCTCGAATGATTACGTCATGTAGTTGCAAACGGTCAATAAAATTGTGGAATACTTAGCATCCCAGAACAAGAATCAAACATGGAGAACGAACATTTAGCTTTATACTCTAGTAAAACAGAACAAACTTAGAAAATATTTAGCAACCCAGAACAACTGGAACATTTTAAAGTCTTGTTTTTCTTTTGCTTTGCTTGTTATTGTGCTTGTGTTGTTTTTCTTCTAATTCATGTAAAGCACTTTGAACTGCCTTGATGTGCCATATAAAAAAGTCCTATATACTGTAAATAAAACTTCTTCTCCTTCATCATCTAAGTGTTAGATAGTAATAATTGTGCTAAAAACATTTTTCCCCTAGTATGTGATGAAAAAAATTCTTATACTTTAAGGCTTTTTACAAATACTACCAGTAGTGCCAATAAATGTAACCGTGACTGTATTTTTATGATCAATAATGGTCATGTACGTATGTGATTTTTTTCAACATGTAGCCCATGTTAGTTGCCTTAGCAACAGCTCCTCCAAGCTCATGAGACAGCATGGGATTGAAGGATAGCCCCTTTCCCTCGATAATCCCTACTTTCTCTTTCCGAGCAGCTGAAATGGGGGAGGGTCGCTACTTTGATGGGTGGAAGGGTAGCAAGTATTATAGGCTCAGTGGGACTGTAGTGGAGCTTCAGGTTTCAAACATGAATGAAGGATGTAGATGCAATGTAGGAAAAGACAACTAAAAAGTGCAGATGCGTGTTTATGAGTGTGTGTGAGAGAGAGAGTGGGGAAGAGAAGAGGGGTGTGAGTGGGAGGGTTGAGAGGAAAGGAGGAGAGGAAGAGAGGATGCTGGCTGGGAGTATATTGCAGTCTGAAGAGCTGAGAGTGAGGCCAGCAGGTGAGCGACGGATGAGGAGCGAGTGAGTGAGCAGAGCAGAGCAGCAGAGACAGAGAGGATCACCGAGCTCAGGCAGGAGGAGGGGGAGGCTAAGACGGTGAGTCATCGGTCCAGAGTGCGGGTCGCTGTCTGGACTTCACGGGGAGCGCCTGGCTTTCTCCAGCCACTCTCTCTCTGTGTGAGTAAGTTTTCAGCTCTGCTCTGAGCTGGACGTCAGGCTGTCCCCATGATTCTCCGGACGGTTTTCGTGCTGCTCCCGTTTACCAGCTGGGGTGTGTTATGTAATTTGAAGTGGTGTTTGTGCAGCGAACCGATCTGGGCTCTTGTGGTGCAGCTCACGTTTATGAAGAGGGAGTTTGAAGTTGAGATTCTTAACTCTCGTTTCGATCTTAATCTTCATAGCAATTTGTTTTCTCCAGTTTGTCTCATTTTATAAGTGCAAGTTTGCACCAATATTCCCTACACAACATATTCTTTAAATTGACTTCCAGTCATAAATTTACCCTTAATGTGTGTTTCTGTGTTCTCCATCGATCTGCGGAGAATCAGTGAGAATGAAGAGTTCAGGGCGGCTGATGCCCGGTCGTATTGACCTCCCGCGAGGAGAGCTGCTCGGGAAGATGTGGTTTCTTGTTATCTTGAGAACCGGATCATGTTCAGAATTGTTCCCATTTCATTTAGATGTTTTCTTGATTGCACAGTCGCTCGTTGTGTAATAGCTTTGAGGCAGCGCTGGATGTTAATGATTCATGCTCTGTTTTCTTCACCTACATTTGAATCTGAGTGCACTCAACAAATGTGAGCCCAGATTTAAATCACTGTTTGTATTTTCCACAGCCACTACAGCAGCTCCAAGCATTCCCTCTGCTGTACCGTCATAGTATTCTTGAGGAATTAATTGCTTTTGGCTCAACATCGTTCATTTCTCAAGAGGATGTGCTCTGAATATTACTTTTTCTAGAATGCACAACACCTTCTACATGCAGGGAAAATGATATATTTTTCACTGCCGTGGCTTCAGCTTTCTTTCATCATCAAAGACAGCAATATTTAGATTCAGTTTCTATTATTAATACATCAGGATAATTTCAGGTCGTCTTTCATGCTTTTTTTAAACTGACTTAATTCATTAAACAAACTTCAGCAGAAAGTGGCCCGCTATCAGTGCACATTCATCAAAGTTGCTGTGGAGAAAAAGCCAACCTGGTTAAGTTTAGAACAAAGGATGCGTGAAAACAGCTTTGCCATCAGCAATATGCAACTTGACTGCATTAGAGAAGAGAGAAAACCTTTGAATAAATGTGAAGCTTTTCATGTTGTGTCCCCTGGTAGATGAAGTATTTTTTATTTGCAGCTCTTTAAACTAAAAGAAAGGTGAAAAAAAACACCCAGAAATGTTTAGTCTTTTAATTTTGTATAAGCAAAAAAATGCTTGTTAATATTAGAGTAGCATAAATACATCTTGTTATTTAGTCACAAAGGTAAAAGACTAAAATTGAAATTAGAATTATGTGGAGGGTTTCTGAAATTAAATTTTTACTTAATCTTTGTCTGTTGTGCTTTGATTTTAGCTGATGATCATTTCTCCTTAGAAAACATTTATAATAAAAATATTCTTTGGTCATCTATGCCTTGAGCAGTTGTTAAATATGTGTGTTAGGAGCAGAGCCAATGTGACTCCACATTGTGGGAGAGCAGTTGGTGTTGCTGTTTTATTTTAAAACAAGGACAACTGGCTCTAGCATATGACATTGCTGATTAGCGTGCCTAGCACTGTGTGTCTGGTTAGAGTGGTTAGTGTGGCTAGCACGGAAAAAAAACTACTATTTTTTATCCTTCTTGCATTTCAATGACAGTGGGATATGCTGCGTTAGATAAATAGAGCTCCAGCATCGTCTTACTAACCATTTGCACAAACTACTTCAAGCTGCAACAGTTTTTTAAATATTTTTTTTTTTACTTTTCCTGCTTTCATCCACAAAACTTCACAATTACAGCAAAGATAACAACATTACATAATCTCTTGCAACATTGTGCAAACACTCTGTTTGTGCTGAGGAAGGTTCACTCACTTTGGGATTCTCAAAAATGAAAGTGAAACTGATGGCCTGACCTACTTTTTGATTAATTTATCTGAGTTCTTGAAACTTAATTTGCTGGTGCTCAGTTGATGATATATGGAAAAATACAACAAGACAGTTATGAACATGGAACTTTGAACCACGTTCAAAATTATTGAACCACGTTCTGACACAATAATACACTGTGAATTGAACCCAACTATTTAAATCAGGAGTTCATCAAAACACACATACCAAAATTTAATGTTTCACCAAATCTGCTTCACTTCCTCACACATCGACCCATAAAACTATATTTAATATGTCAACATACATCGACAAGATAGGAAAAAGAAAGGCAGTACCTTAACCGATATATTTCTAATTCTAGCATGTGCTGTGGCAGATGTTTAAGGCTCAAAAGGATGAAATAAAGCAACTTTGCTGTATTTGATTCTGCGTTTCTATTTTCTGATGAAAGTCTCATTCTGTTGCAAACTGAACAAACTACAGACACATCTCCACATGTTTTACTATATATGACTTTATTTTCTAAACCTCACTAATACTGGAAATAGCTATGTTTGGGTCTTCCTCACTGAGGATCAGTCAAATCAAGCCAAGTCATTTCAGTAACAAAGCAGTTATAATAACGTCACAGAGTCACCAAAACAAACAGTAAGCATCACATTTCCTCAAATGCCACTATCTAAATAATCAATACACACGAAGCGTGTTGACCAGTGTTCGATTTTCTACGTATGTGACTTCCAGAATCATTTAAAGATGGTTACAAAGTCAGTCTTCTGTCACCTGAATAACATTTCCAGGATTAAAGAACTAATGTCCCAGCAAGATCTAGAAAAACTCATATAATACATGTGTTTATCTTTTGCGTGTTGATTTTTTGATTCTCCATGTTTGGTTCTGGTTCTGGTTCTGCAGAGCAGTCTCTACAGCAACTTGGTGGTGCTTAGCTTGGTGCTGTCACTGATCAGAAAAAGAACAGACATTTAAAAATTTACGTCAGGACGGTTATCCATCAGGGTTAATCCAATAAAAAAATTGCCCAGTTCCAGCCACCAGACCGTTTCTTATGGTATATCTTGTTAAAGTAAATAAAAATGCTCAAAAATGAAATATTTAAAATACATCAGATCATCATAAAAAGATTTAGGTAGCTGTGGTCTGTAAATGAATGATTCGGGATCTACACTGACATGAAATGTATAGTTTCTGGGTTTTACTACAAATTCAATTCCAATTTTCAGTGTGTCTAAATTAAAGAAGAAAACCTCCAGCCAGAGCAGTGTTTCAAACACAAGTGCCTGTTCTGGTGACCTTCCCCATGACATTACCTTTCGCTGTTCGATCTCAGACTAAGTGACCTTTTCTGACCAAATCTTTTTCTTGCATCTGTCTGATTGTAGGAAACAGGATGGGGCTGACCCTCGAATTTCTGCACCAATAGAGCCTCAGCTGTTGCAGCCTGAACTGACACACAGCACCTCACCTCTTCACAAGGTAGGGAGAGGGGATCCAGGGGCATTAAGTCTGAACCGTGACCCCCTGACCTTATTTGTGTGACCCCCTCTGTCTGTGATCCTTTGTTATTATCAGTCTCTCGTGTTCTTTTGTCTGACGTGCTTTTTAGTCCTGCCTTCTTTTGTATAACTTGTGTAATTAAAGCACACAAAGCTCTGTGGCTGCAATTATTATGTTTGACTGACTCAATTAATAAAGGCCTATTTTTAGCAGGAAATAGTCAGCCTCATGCTGACAAATTTTTGCTCCAAGCTGAACAAACATGATTCCATCAAAGCCCACAAGTCACAGCCCATAACAGGACTTGTCTTTTTTTCATTTCAAAAGACATTGTCACCCATAACATCATCAGTCATGTGTGACTAAAATAGATTGCAGCTGAGGCGGATTCACTTTAGAGTTTAGCTGATTGTCAGTCCTAAAAATGTATCACAGGGCCGGGTTATTTGTTGGCACCGCTTGTAACAATGGACAGAAGCCTAAAAAATTATTTGGCTTTCATTTCAGAAGATTTCACAAAAATCCAACCTTTAATTTGGGCATATTTAGTTAAATACTCATTAAAATGTAGAAATAGAGTAATCCTTTTGCCACGTGATCAATATCAATACATAATATATATGATAAAATATTCAATAATTTCAGTGAACTTTGACCCAGAACTACACGGTTTTCTGGGGGATGAAGGCAGAGAAATGACTTTAAACGCTCAACCTAGTCACGGCTAGCTAAGCAAGCTTGGTGACATCAACTCACTCTCTCGCTCTTTGGTTACCTAGCAACTCACTCACTCTTTGGTTACCTAGCAACAACCTGTTGAGTAACAAGTTTTCATGCCTCATAACTGCTTTATGGAATAGTGAAAACTCTGGGAGAAACAGGATAGGTTTTGATTTAAATAATTCAGATAATTAAAACAAAAAAAACAAATAAATGGTTATTATGGTGACACGTTTTTCAACCATATTGTCTAGCCCTTCATCGAAGCTGCAGACTTTGTTCCTTGAGCTGTTAAGACTATAATCTCTACTTTAGTGTCTTTATATTTAATCTCAGACATAGAATTTTGACTTTTACACGTGAACATTTGAAATTAAAATTTTAAATAACAACCTTGTTGCCTCAGCTAAAACAATGACAAAATAATGAAATTAAATAATAACTGGGCCTTTTAGGATAACGAGTCACAACATAAATACTAATAATTGCCCAATATACAGCAAAATGAACAACAAATGCATTTTACACATCTTTTTACACTTAAGTATTGTATATTGTATGTATTTAATAAACTTAAGTATTGTAAAATGTTGAAACAGACATGTATACATTTCTTTCTGTTCTATTTTTTGTGTATCCATTCAAGATATTATTAAGTCCAGATTTGAGTCTGTAACAGTCAAATAGGTCATTTTTGTTTTAAAACCAAACACAGAAGGAAGTTCTAAATTTCCGATTGCAGAGGATTTATATTTATTTAGGAGAATCAAGATTTTGGAACAAATCAGGAAAAATTTATTCATTTTCACCTTCACAGCTTCAAGCAAATCCACCAACCTGCTGAAACCTTCAGCTTTACCCTTTCGACGTTGAATAAATTAGATGTGGAAAGAAAAACCTGCCAGGGGTATTTTGTGAAAATAAAAGTTAGGTAGAGTTACACTGTGTTGGTGATCATAAGCGGATAACATCTCAGTTATGTCAGATTGGTTTTCTAAGGGATTTTCACACTATCCAACATTTCTCACAACCTGACTTAATCTGTGCGTAGCAGGGGGAGTGGGGAGAAAAAAGGATTAGGAAAATCAAAACTGGGTTGTTGAACAGTCACTCTTGATCCCTGCAGCACTCTGAAGGTATCTCACACCTGCTAGTCTCGTTATGCAACTAGGAAGGATATTCGAAACCTCATCCTTTTGACAGCAAAACAGTAGAGAATATGGTTTAAATTCATTTATTTTATTTATAAATTACCTCAGTTTTTTTTTGAGAAAATTAAAGGAAAGCATAGGAATGTGGAATACACATCAGCTTAATAGGGCAAGACTCAGAGGGATTGTATCAGTTTAATCAAAGCCCTTCACAAAAACAGGTCAATCTGCAATTAACCCCACCAGGTCTTACATAGTTGAACTATTGCTATACTTGTACATTTTCATGAAGACAAACAAAGCCATCTGCATTCTTTAAAAGTTTTTTTTATGCTAAAGCTTTGAATGTCATGAAAATAATTAGCTGTTTTACATAAACCTTAGTCGTTAACCTCTGCTTTGCTTTTTGAGGAAGTTTCGTGATTCAACTCTCCTTCATTCAACCATCTGTAGCAGATATTATTTAAGCAAATTGCAGTAGTTCCACCAAATATATTTTGCTTCAAAGAAAACTATTTCAGCTGGATCCGCTTCAGGAAGAGTCCTAATGAGCTCTGTGAGGCTGCAGAGAGTTGCAGCTGAAACATCAGGAGGGTAGAGGTGGCGTTGTGCATTTAATCTGTGCGTTGTCATAATGACGATCCTATTAGCTCTCATAATGAAAGGTTTCAGCTCTCACACCTGCTGTCTATGCTGGTCCGACTCTCTAGAGATCCTCCCCCACTTCCTCCTCTGTGTCCATCGCTGCAAAATGACGCGGGTGCATGCCGGGTCCTCGCTATTCAGAATGTTTATACATACAGTGCCTTGCAAAAGTATTCACACCCCCACATTTTATCATATTTATTTTAATGAATTAATTTATTATTTCAAACAGGTTTTTTAAAAATAAAGACAACAAGTAGCCAATAGGACAAGAGAAATCTGGCGCACATAACCAAAAACAAAAATAATTTACTTATCACTACTTTTCTGTTTAAAAGGAGTAGGAAGAAGTTATTTATTTATCTCAATTTCATGAAATACTGTATTTCACTTACCAACTCAGTAATTATCAGAAATTTGTATATAAAAAACAAGTTATGGTATAATTTGCTTGTTCGATTTACTTTGCTAAAGAACCTACAACCTACTGTATATTACATAACACAGAATATTTTCAAACTGACTCATAATAATAATAGTAATAATGACAATTGTGAACAGCAACCAGACATAATTACCAACTCTTTGCCAATGTACACCATAAAATATACTTCATAATCTGAGTTCTCTAACAAACAAAATAAAGTAAAATAAACTAATGATGATAATAATTATAGTAAAACAACAATATATATCTATATCCATATATATATATATATATATATATATTATTATAGTACATATTATAATATTATAATTACAGTGATGTTTTTTTGGTCAAATTTCATACAAAAAATTGTGGCATGATGAATTATTCTACCATTTTTACTCTGATACCCCTAAATAAAATCCAGTGTGACCAACTGACTTCTGGAGTCACTAAGTCAGTATAAAGCGTCCCGCTGTGTGTAATTTAATTTCAGTGAGCTGTAATCCATCTATTCTGAGAAGGATTTAGAGATTTGTCAGAGAACATTAGTGACCAATCAGCATCATGAGGACCAAGGAACACACCAGACAGGTAAAGATAAACATGTTGTAAAGGGTTGCTAGGTTACAGAATAATATCATAAACCCCAGACAGGGGAACTGAAACAGTAACTTTGGAGGAGCTGCAGAGATCAACAGCTCAAGACAGATCATTTTTGAAAAGACAGCTTTCATCATACAATCTTTCCTTCCTGGAAAAATGTAAAAAAGTATAAAAATATGTAACTTGCAAGCAGACACAGAAAATGTGTGGAGGAAAATTAACACAGCACATCGACCTGAACGCGACATTCACCATGAAGCATTAGTAAAGCATATTAGTTGATTTAAAACAGGGACAATATGCATAAAACATTAATAAACGATGGACAGTTAGTTTCTATCTGTAGTTCCTGACTATGTGAGTTAATAAAACAGTTTTAAGCAATCATAAAAGTTCATTGAAAGCTCCCATGTACCGTATATACAATCACTGTACTGCCATAAAATTACAGCAATGTAAACAGTATATGCCAAACTTCTACTCTGGAAGATTTCTAATAACACTTTCCTGACATTACAAAGAAAGTCCTTCAGGTCAGGGGAAAGTTTAAGACTTCCTGGGACTTTGTTCCATTCTCTAATGCCTTTGAATGAGAAAACTGTCTGCAAATGCGGAGCTACCTTTGGGTTTTCTGTAGTCATTACTGTTGGTGGAGCTGTGAGCTCAGAGCAAAACTGGAAAAAAAATTTCAATGCTGAAGCAGCGGTATTACTCATCATTTTAAAATAAGCCGCACTTTAGAAGAACGCATCTTTATTAAACACAGAAAGCCTATTCACAAAACCTACTAGAGGCTGTGATGGAAGTTCACTTTCTAACATTTTGACCCTGACCAACTATGTGGAAATATTACAGGGTATCTATACTAGATTCTCACCAATTTAGTCATTTGTTGTCAGATTTTCCTTTTCTGTGTTGTTAAATATTTTGTTGGTTGTTAGTTACAACCGTTTATGACAGCAGAGACGTTGGACTCCACCTCCAGCTGTCAGTCAGGATGCACATAGTGTTTAACAAGAGGCGGATGATGTAATCCTGATTTCATCCTGTAACTCTCCAAAGAGTTAAAGACTAGAGACGACACCTCTAACTTCACACTGACAATCGCTTATCTAGATTTCAGGCTTTGCACTGCAAGCCGGCTGATGACACAGCACGTATCTGCCTGAGGATCTTGCCTCTGGGTTTTAGTCTTCAGGGATGTAGCTTTAGTTCAGGATGCAGTTACCTGTCTGAGTTTGCAGAGAAGCTCAGTAGTCGTGACAAGTTGAAATACGACGTTCTAAAGTCAGTGACAGTGAAGTGCTTTGAAGCTGCAGGATTTTAGTTTTCAGTGAGGCGAACAGAAACGATGGCAGAAAACCTTCGCAGTCGCCAACATCATCCGATGGCGACAAAGACACATTGGAGGAAACCGAGCAGTGTAAGTGATTTTATTTTGAAAACACTGCAAATCTTCAACAGAAGTTAAACAGAGCAGAATGAAAATTAAGTCCAAAGCCATTCACTTTATGCTAAATATTTTTTTAATTTTACACAGATGTTAATTTTTTTTGTGTAAAAAATGTTAAAGTTTTCTAACGTTTTCGTGAAAAGCCAGGAATCGTGCAGAAGCTCTGTGCTTTTCTGCACCTAATCTCTGGTTACAGCCAGAATTGTTTACTTTCAGGGTTTGTGGCAGACTATTGTTTGCACATGGTGGAGGACTTTACTCAAACTCACACAAAGCTAAGACATGATTGCTCTGTACATAGAGTATTTGTGTCGGGCTTTGTGGGTTGTAGCGTTCAGCCGTCTCTTAACTAAACCGGATCGATAAAGTCCACGGATTGGTGCTGCTCATTGTCAGCTGTTTCAGGAATGTTTTGCATGTAAAACACAATAATACTACAAAGTGTTGCAAGGGAGGGTTGTTCAGATGATTTGCATGGAGCATGTGTAGGGTGAGGCAATTACAGGTAGAAAAAAAGAGCATTTTTTGCAAAAAAGTAAAATGTTTGGACAGATGTGAAAAGCAATTACAGCTATAAATACTAATCAGGTGATTTCAGAAGGCAGTAAAACTTATTATTTTGTTTTTATGCCACAATTTTTTTGTATACTTTTCTTTGTATTTGTCTGTCATACATAATCCTGAAAGAAAAGCTACTTGAGATTTATAAAGGCAATTGGCTGAACTGGATTTTATTGTAGGGTGTCAGAATAAAATCCTCAGAGGTTTATTTGCTAAAAATATTTTGAAAACCAATATTATTTTCTTCCTTCTTTTTCAGTTATGTGCTTTCTGTTGATTTGTCACATAAAATCCCAACATTTGAATTTTGTTGTTGTTTAGATAGTAACAATACTTTTACAAGGTACTGTATGTGTTACATATAATATTTAATGCATAATACTTAAACCTTAAAATAGTCTGTTGCAGAAAACTAAAAGGTATTACCGTCTGCCTATTTGCTAAAATTCACAGATTTGACCAATTCCTTGTATTCAGAAGTTTATTTGCTAAAAATGTTTTGAAAACAAATATTTTCTTCCTTCTTTTTTCTTTTTAATCATGTACTTTCTGTTGATTTGTCACATAAAATCCCAACATGAAGGTCGTTGTTTAGATAGTAACAATACTTTTCCAAGTATTATAGTCATCTTCACCTACTAGTTATACCTTAAAATAATTTGTTGCAGAAAACTGAAAGGTATTACCGTCTGTATTTGCTAAAATACTGCAGAACTGATGTTTGGTCCTACATGATTACCAAATAAAATGCCATGCTTTCAAGAATCAATTACCGTAAGGTTCTGTTAAAGTAAACATTCACGTCTGTCAGGTGAACTCAGACATGTCATCTCCTCTCCTCAGACCACAGATTTATTTGAAATGATTGAAAAGATGCAGGTAAGATGATGCATAGATCTGTGTATTTCCGTCTCGCCTCACTAAGCTGAAAACATTAACCAGCCGCTCTGTCTCTTTCTAATTCTGCTGCATCTCTTCCTGGCGATGACACTCCTTATCTTCTGTTGTTTTGTCACTGAATTGAATCTTCAGTCTTGCTGGTTTCACACCAGCTGCTTTTCCTCAGCGTCTCTACCAACGTTCTGGTTGAGACATTGGCTGACAGTGCTGTAAGCTTATTATCTCACTTCAACACTATCTCCTGGTTTTCTGAAGCTTTTGGAAGGATGTTTTAATAAGTCATAAAATCCCACACATAAGAGGCTAAACAGTTCTATGATGGAGCTTATCAAAAGGCACAGCATTTCTGTGTGTTTGCAGTTTATGCTCCAGTGATGGCGTACACACATTAGTCATCATTTTCAAAAATATCAAAAGCACCGCAGACAAGAAAGCTTCCAGAAGCTTTCACATATTTCATGTCTTGCAGTTGCTTTTTGTGCAAAAAAATATATTTCTTTCGACAGAAACAGAGCTGCATAATATATTTACCTTAATAAAGTCTAGCCTTGAACATGACTGCAACTCCATTTCTCCATTTCTGCATCCCCTCTCCCTGTTCTCTATCACACACACACACACACACCCACCCCAACACACCCCCGCACGCACACTCATTCACACACACACACCTGAGTGAGAATGGCTGTGAAGTATTTCCACCCAACTTCGCAAGCCTCCAGGGTCTAATTCCCACACTTCTGCAGTTTGTTTACTACTTTGCTTCCACTCCCCACCCTACGCTGTCCTCTAGTCTTTCAGTATCTCTTCCCCGTCTATGAAACATATCTGTTTCAGTTTTTTTCCATCTGTCCCTCTTTGACACTGCTTTGCTTTCTGCCTCACGTCTCCTGGGAGAAGTCTGTCGTTATATAACGAGTTTGATCCTTTTCTCCCAGTTTGTTGTGTTTTATTTTTAGACTATGATTATTACACTGCTCTGCGAACATTGTTTTTTTGTGTGTTTGTATTGGGACGTTTTTTTGTGTGATTTTCTTCTTTTATTGTCTTCTACCTACCTGTGACAGGGCAGCAGGATGGATGACCAGAGATGCTCCTTTCCTCCACCTCTGAAGGTATGACTTTACTTTTACAGGCACTTTATTTTTTAATAATATATAACCCAGACTGAAATGTCTATGTAACATTGTAATACTGCTGAATTGTTTAATGAATGATTTGAACAAAACTTTGAATGGATTCTTTCATAAAGGGATTAATAATAGAAAATAAGAAAGATTACATAACAGCTGTATAACTACTCTATCAGTATATATTTAGAATATATTTTTATTTGAATTTTTTTCAGACTGAAGAGGATTACATTCCATACCCAAGTGTTCATGAGGTGGGAAAAACTCATTTTCTATTTACAGTGAGAGAAAAATTTGATCACCTGCTGATTCTGTATGTTGTTTCTCTAACAAAGAAATGAACAGCTTCTAATTTTAATGCTTACTCCATGTTTATTAAAGAAAGACAGACTAGTCACAGTAAATCCAGAAAAAATACATTACATAATAGTTTAAAAGTCGAGAAAATGTGTATTTAATCCTTTAGTAGAGAGAAGAAAATATGTTGCATCCATCACTGATATTTCTTATAGGTGGTTATCCATTTTTGCACACAAAAATTTGAGTTTTGGTGCATTTCTCCTTATAGAAACTTTATACTTGCTCGTGGTCATTTTGCCTCAACCTACTTCAATTTGTACCATCAAACAAACAACTTTGTGCAGATTTCTAAGCCATATAGTATTGCTATTTTTCATGATCGTTACGTATTTTGACGATGAAATAAATCAAAATTCTGCACTATTTTAATTAGAAACATCACCATCTTTCTCATGCCATTAGAATTTAATTTGCATGGATTTCTAGACTTACATTTTTTTGATTTTATTATAAATTTACTTTTTGGTTTCAGGTTTTTTTTTTTTTTTTTTTTACCAGGTGCTTCTTGCAGATTCTCCTCTGACAGCCTTTTGGTCTTGGCCAAGGGTACAGAGAGGTAGAAAAGAAAGATATTGATTTTGTGAACTGGTGCGCATTATACCGTGACAAATAGTGATCACTGATCAGGAGTGATTAACTCATTAATCTAGAGGTTAAATGGGCATGTAGCACATCTGAGGAAGCCAGAATTAAGACTGGGTTTTAGATGATCAAATATTTTTCACTTAATACCATATGGTGCATTTTTCACCTTCTTCATGGATTTTCTTTCTCTGCATTTAAAAGAAACGAGAGAGAAAAGCTGCAAAATCAACAGGGAATCAAATTGCGCTCTCTCTCAAGTTTTTGCTGTGCTGATTGTTCACCCATATTTTCAACAGGTGTTGGGAAGAAAAAGCCCCTTTCCTCTCATCCTGCTGCCACAGTTTGGTGGTTACTGGATTGAAGGAACCAACCATGAGCTGAGTGAAGCTGGGGACCCGGAGCAGCACCGACCGCCATCACCCAGCAGCCGCACTAAGCTGGAATGTAACACAGCGGCCACACTGTACAGGAAACACTTCCTGGGCAAGGTGAGCTGCATAGCATGCAAATTATATTTACAATTCCAATGCAACTTCTTCTCTTTTGATCTGAACTTTATCAAAAATGGTGAAAAACACGGGCTGCACAGTGGTGCAGTTGGTAGCACTGTTGCCTGGCAGCAAGAAGGTCCTGGGTTCGATTCCCGACCCGGGGTCTTTCTGAATGGAATTTGCATGTTCTCCCTGTGCATGCGTGGGTTCTCTTCAGGTACTCCGGCTTCCTCCCACAGTCCAAAAACATGACTGTCAGATTAATTGGTCTCTCTAAATTGTCCCTAGGTGTGTGTGTGTGTGCATGGTTGTTTTGCACCCCTCCCAATCCCACTAGGTACAAGAGTTAGAAAATGGATGTTAGAAAATGGTGAAAAAGGGTTAGGGTTAGGTGATTTTAAGAGGATCTCTAAAATCCTCTTAGAGATCTTAGAACAACAATGGTTCTAAGATCTTAACAAAAGCTTAATGTTTGCTAGTTTTGATTTAAAATGTAATACTGCGTTCTGCAACAAAAAAAATTAACGTTAAGTGTGTAAGCTTTCTCTAATAAGGTTGGACAGATGTAATTCAGTCAATATAGTACAAAGCTTAAATGTAGGGATTAAAATGCTGTTCTGGTCAGGATCTAAATGTGCTATGATTTTGTCATCTGCATTTCTGCAACATGATTCAAGCATTTTATTCCACTACAAAGAACTAGAAAAGGGTGACACTTTCCAACAACAGGTATAATTTTTGTCATAAAAACACAAACAAAACCTTTCTGGGCTTAGTATTTATTTCTACGTCTGAAGAGAAGATTCCTGGAAAAACACAAGTCCGGTACTTCTTTGTTCCATCCTCAGACTGACAGCTGTTTCTTTACTGGTTGCCATTACATCACTGGCTTCTCCTGAGGAAGGAAATATTTGCTGCTTGTCTTAAACTTAAAACATCCTGCCTGCACTGTAGCTCGGAGATGGCAAATTTAAACTCTTGTTCTTGATCTTTTTCTTGCGAGCAGTTAAAGTATCCGCATCATTTCACTTCGGAAAAACAGACCAAAATAGACATTAAGCTTCTTTGTTTCATGTTTTATATGCATCTACTTTTTAGTGGTTTGATCTTGTTTCACTGTTGTTTTAGTGTGTTGTGTTTCTTGATTGCTAAATGGGACTTTGGTCCTACTTACTAAGATTTTTGGCATTTTTTATAGGCATAGAAATCATTAACTGTATCAAATACAACAATAGTTTTATTTTAGATTATACAGAACGCAGAAAAACAATCTTCTTATATAAGCTACCTCTACAAACTTAAGGAAATATTATGTTTTTTTGTGCATCTGATGCTTGCATCTTGTTCGATCTTCATTAAATACATTTGTACTATAGTTACATTCAGAGCTGTTCAAACTTAAAGTTGGAACTTTATTGTTGAATATTGCAGTAATATTTGTTGAAACATCTTCTTCATCCTTCTTTTTCTTTTGTACCATCTCACAACTTTCTGTGACATTTAGAAATTCAGGCCAGTTTATGAAAAATATTTCTCTTTCCTGTGGAGCGTAAATGAAAAACATTTGAAAGAAAAGCAGCGTCCAAGCAGTCTTTTCCAAATGTAAAACTCCAGTAATGATTGCGATTCAATATTTAGGGCGTCTCAGTTTAAATTGAACCATAAAAGAATAGAGAGAGCAGGGTTTTTAGTTTCCTTTGCTGTATTTTGGCGTCTCTAAAAGATTGAATACAAAGTATTAAGTACAGATTGTATTTATCACGGATTAGAGAAGCACAATCTCATGTCGGCCTCCTAAATTCAAGTTACCACACACAGAGGGCTTCATCAACAATGCACCAAATGTGACACAAGGACAGGAACACATAAATGTAAAAGATGTCACATAACTAGTCCAGCCTTTGTGTGCGTAGCAAATGAACTGAACCATTTACAAATAGGGAGATGCTGAAAAAAATGGCATTAAGACCATAAAAGTTCAAGGGTGTTTCTGTTTACTTATGAGATTCTATGTTTTATGTTTGTGCGCTGCAGTGTAAGGATTCAGCTGTTTGTGATCTTTGCTGAAACAGAGACTCGCAAACTGACCTCCACTTCTAGTTTTAGGAGGATGTTTTATATTTATTAGAGTATTGCTTACATAATTTTTAGGAAGCATAATGGAGTTGGCTTTACAGAGTGCCAAAAGAGCCACAGTTTAATAAATAAATGAGTCATTAAATGGTTTTAGAAATAATTCATATAAAATGTAAAAAAAATAAATGAATGCACAAATTGCTAATGATTTAAATGTGTCAGTAATGAGATAAAAAAGAAATATTTGAAATTCATTAATTAAAGGTTACAGTTTTAGAAAAAATGAAGAGACCACAACACTGAAAGCCTCCTGGTTTTCCACTAAATATTGGTTTCTGAACTCTTTCTGAGTTAAAACATTAGTATTGTTGTTTCTAAATGTGTATGAACTTGTTTTATTTGCATTATTTGAGGTCTGAAAGCATTGCCTCTTTTTGTTATTTTGACTTTTTCTCATTTTCTGCAAATAAATACTCCATTAGTTCATATAATAAAAGAACAACGTTCATTTTACTCAAACATATACATATAAAGAGTAAAATCAGAGAAACTGGTTATTTTAAGTGGTCTCATACTTTTTTCCAGAGCTGTATATAAGACCATATACTTTAGTATTTAATTATTTGTGGTGTGAAGTTGTTTAGACGGTTACTGCAGCTCATCAAATAGACACTAATGTTTAACTGGTAAATCTGCACAGCAACTCAGTGTCAGATGAGTTTTATTATTAAGAGCAGAAGAAGCCAAGCCCTTTTACTGTGATGTTTCAGGCTGGAAGATAATATGAATTTGTAATGCGTTGCATTATGCAATGAATTATTCTACAGGCTTAAAGGGAAACGATTATTAAGTAAAATAATTAAATATGTTTTCAGTGAATAAGCATCCATTTTTGGTTGTGAAATACCTGCTTTATTGTATAGTTTATAAATAATTTGTTGGTTTTCAGTTTTTAATGATTTAAGTACTTAATTGGGGAAGATTTAAACCTCCAGTTAGTTGGTAATGATGAAATAAACCTGGTGTTTAACATTCTTAAAGTCTCTTTTTCTGTGTGTAAAGTCTTAGCTGAAAGGGTAAATAGGTTAAAATATAACATGCTTACTCACTAATTTGAATTTGCAGGTTTTTCCACTGAGAATTTCACAATTTTTCCACCCGTGCTGTAAATGTGCTCAGGTGTTAATCTGAGTTGGAGTGGGAGAAAACATCTTGTGCGATTAAACTCAGATGTATCTAAAGATGTTTTCCTCATCTGTATTAGAGATGTTAACAAATTTGTCTGTCTGGTGGAAGTACTGCAGCAAAAGGACATATGCATTGATTATCTGGGTTTGTTTTTGATGAATACTAATGGTGTTCCGCTAACTCTGTGCCCTCAGGAGCACTTTAATTACTATTCACTGGACAGTTCCCTCGGACATCTGGTGTTCTCCATAAAATATGATGAGATTGGTGACCAGGAACATCTCCGCCTCATGCTCAGGTAACACTCAGTATGTATGTATGTGTGCAGCCTGTGTGATTCTCAGCTTTACAAAGAACTATTGTACAGGCTTAAAGGGAAAGTTCACCATTTTCAGCAGCTGAAGAGCTTCAGCAAATGCAGCGTAATCATTTTTCTCCTGAAATCCCCAGTGTGGTGATAATGTGTGACTGGATGGACGCGTCGTCCTGCTGTTACTGCAGCAGCCATAAAGCTAAAGAGAGTGTCAACAGAGCTGTCATTTCCAACGACGGAGTAACAGATGGACTATTTAGGCCAGCGAGTGGGTGTGATAGAAGGAGGGACAGAAGGAAAAGAGAGGGGACGTTTGACGATTGGTTTTTGTTCTGTAGCATTTGATGGATGAATTATTGCTTTATAACTTCAACAGAACCAAGCTGAAAACCTACCAAGATGTGATCCCCATTTCCTGCCTAACAGAGTTTCCCAACGTGGTCCAAATGGCCAAGGTGAGAAGAGATGCATTTCTGTGAACAATAACTGATCAGTCGTCTCATCCTGACTTTTTCTTTGTTTTGAAAATTTAAACCCAAGCTCGTCTGTGAGGAAGTCAACGTGGACCGTTTTTACCCTGTCCTCTATCCAAAAGTAAGTTGGCACCGCCAGTTTTGTATTTGTAAGAAATACTTGCTAATCAAGCTCAATTGGTTGCAATCGATCAGCCCTTATCAAGAAGATGGTTGACAAAAAATATCTTTTGTGTGTTTCTTTAGGCTTCAAGACTCATCGTCACATTTGATGAACATGTGATCAGCAACAACTTCAAATTTGGGGTCATCTATCAAAGGTTCGGACAGGTGAGTAACAGAGCAGGTGTGCTGGTGGTGCTGAGCTGCAGGAATGCAGGGAACCTGCTGTTCGTGTTCCTCCTGTGAACAATGAGCATGCATATTCAATGCAACTTCTTATTTTCCTCAAGGAAGCTGATTATGCTCAGTCCGTCTTGTACTAATTATGTCTTTCTGTCAAAGCCAGTCATTGTTGCTGCCTTCAGCTCACCCTCTCATTTTCTGAGCCAATCAGTTCCTTTGTGTCAGGGAGCAGGGCTGGAAGGACGAAAGAGCAACTCTGAGCTATTCCAAGAAAACCTGCAGGTTCTGTTTGGCACGTGTTGATAAGACCTCAAAGTAGGCGCTTTTAATTTTAACAAAGACTCTCTGGTTAGGACGACTTTCAGGAACTTGGAAGATTATAAACAAAGGCAGCTTCTTCCTTCTTTATTCTGCCTGTTTTAAGGTAATAACTCCTCTTCTCACTATCAACTGATAATCACCATTTAAGCTAAGAGGATTGTAACCACAAGCTCCCTCATCTCTGAAGGTTCTGTCTAATTTGGCTGCCATATTGAAGTTATCACCGCACAATATGCGTATCTTTATTTTTTGTGCTTGTGCCATAATTGCTGCTCTGCCAAACAAATGTTCTCTGCCGCTCTTCTCAGTCCTTCTACTTGATATTATTAAACAAGACTTGGAAAGTACTATTGGAATTCAAAAGTTATTTTTCATTTTAATACCATAAACGCTAAGATATTTTCTTGGAATTGCACATAATCAAAATAAACTGTAGGAATTTCTTTTCAGAAGTAAAGCCTATAAATTTGTCATTTGCATTCACATTTATCCACATTTACTTTCATAAACGTAAATAATGTGCAACCAGATTATCTTTAGAACTTCCTAGCTGTACAATAAATCCCTCAGAAGGTTCTTTTAGAGAACAATAGTGAAATAAATGGCATTAAAATCAATAAGAAACACAGCAGAAAGGTCAGTAATAAAGTTGTGAAGAGGTTTAAAACATAGATGGGTTAAAAAATTACAAGATTTGAACATCTCATAGTCAACTGCTCATTGGTTAACATGCAAAACCCCATGTGTGAGCACTATTCCCTCATTTTATGAGATGTTTTTTCTTAAGGATCTGCAGAAAAAATCAGAGCATATTTAAATCCTAGAATGGCCCAGTTAAAGTCCAGACCTAAATGCATTTTAACACCTGTGAATAGACTGTCCACTGCTGCAATTGCAGCTAAAATTTGTTCTGCAACGTGGAAATGCATGCCATTCTTTATAGATTTTTGTTCAACTTCACAATTATGCAGCGGAGGGTAGAGTAACCAAAACGTTTTAACACTACTACGACATATTTTTATTCAAGTAAAAATCTGTTCAAGAAATGATTCAAATAAGAGTAAAAGGTATTTGGGAAAAAAGGCGACTCAGGTACTGAGTAATTGATCAAAACATAAATCATTGAATGCTTAAAAATTACATCATCAGACAGAACAAAATATAAAGTTATGCAGAAATTTTTATGTTTTGAGTATCAAAATTTATGTAGGTAGAATAATTAGAAAATAACAATATCAGTCAAAAGAAACTATTTTCCAAATAGATTTCTTTCAATATAAAACTTAAGAAACTCGTTTGGCTAAAACAACCTTCTTCATTCAGTGGAGTTATTCACAGTAGGTAGAGAATCCAGAAATTTTACTCAAGTACGAGTACTGACTGAACCTTCATAATAAAATTACTCAAGTAAAGGTAAAGAGGACAGCATAGCAAAAATACTCTTAAAGTTCATTTGCGCACACAAAATCTCAATGTAATACATTCAGTTCTGGTAACAAACGGAAGAGCCCACTGCACTGAACCCCATTGAAAACCTCTTGGTTATTCCACCAGATATTGATTTCTGAACTCTTCCTGAGTTAAAACATTAGTTTTGTTGTTTCTAAATGAATATAAACTTGTTTTCTATGCATTATTTGAGACCTGAAAGCACTGCATCTTTTTTGTTATTTTGAATCACTTTCTGCAAATAAATGCAAATTTTGTTTTGCTTGGAATTTCGGAGACATGTTGTCAGTAGTTCATAGAATAAAAGAACAATGTTCATTTTACTCAAACATATACCTATAAAAAGTGAAATCAGAGAAACTGATCATTTTAAGTGGTCTCTTAATTTTTTTCCAGAGCTGTATATGTGTGGTTATAATGTTTGAGATATGAATATTTTTGCAAGAATTTTTATTTTTCTATTTGCTTCCCTGGATTCAGACGTCAGAAGAGGAGCTGTTTGGCAACAGCAAAGAAAGTCCTGCCTTTGTAGAGTTCCTGGAGTTTCTGGGAGAAAAGATTGAGCTACATAATTTTAAAGGGTAAGAGTTAAACAATAGTTGTCAAGGCTCTAAACAAACTCCACCATACTCCTATTTGCATCCCATCATACACGCTGCAGGAGTAAATGGTCACGCTTTCTGCAGTGATGGTGGAATATCCTGTTAGACATGCTTCTGTTTACTTGCAGTTTCCGTGGAGGGTTAGATGTGACTCATGGGCAGACTGGCACCGAATCCGTCTACTGCAACTACCGCAACAAAGAGGTCATGTTCCATGTGTCCACAAAGCTGCCTTACACAGAGGGGGACACGCAGCAGGTAATGTAACACCATGGGACACTGACACACCTTTCGAGACTCATATCAAGCGGTCAGACAAGTTCCCCTCTGAGAATAACAGTACACCATTTCCCTGTTTACCCACGCTGAGTCAGAAAACAGCAGTGCATAAAATGTATACATGATCCATTACCATTTGTATATGTGAGCTGATTTTTCAGATCTCGTGTATCTTTTTTTTCTTTTTCCCACACAAATACTGATTAGTAAATGCTAGTTTACACACTCCAGCATGTCACATTTTGTACAGACACAGATGGGAATGTCTGTGTTCACATGCTCAGCCTCCCAGCCAGCAGTAGTGGGTGTTGTATATATGCCAGGTTGACCTAAAACAGCGAACTTGTCTGGCTGACTTCAAGAGAAACAGCGCCTCTTTGTGGTGGTTTGCAAATTTACATGTTGGCTACTGAAAGCAGGATGCATTTGCTCTTTAATGTCTGCATTTTCTGAAAATGGAGGGTATTCATCTGATAAATGAAATGTAGAACTACATCCTTCACACCTATTGTATTTTATTTATAGTTGCTTGTGGTTCTTTTTTTTATACAATTGGAAATGTGCAAATTTAACAAGCTTAATGTCATAAATTATGAAGGCGTTCTTGATTATGTTCCCAGAACACTTGAGAACTAATTAGCAGTGGAGTTTGTTTTTTGGCTTTGAAGTTAAACTATATGCATTGCACATTTTTAGTATTTCTGTTAGTTTCCGCCCACAAACAGTGGTTTGCTTGAATGAAAAAAAAAGTCAAGTTTTCATCTCAGAGCTGTGTGCTCCAGAAAACTGCAGGTGGGACTCTGTAGTGGTTTTCTTTTGTCCAATCTTCTGTAAAAGACTGATTTGTAAAGGTCATATCTGTTAGTTGCGCTACAAAGATTCTCCCACCTGAGCTGTAGTTGTCTGCAGCTCCTTCAGAGTTAACATGGGATTCTCTACTTCTCTTCCTAATACAGAATATAAACTCTGCTTTACACTTCTCTATAAATTTAATGATGTATTTTTTGGTCTTCATGCTGCTGTTTGTTTGCTAATGTTCTCTTAACAACCCTCTGAGACTTTCACAGAATAATTTAATTTATACTGACGTAAAACTAGACTTTCTTGTGCTTTTTATTAGTTACGTACTTCCGAAGTTAATTGCAATACATTTTACTTAGGAGTGTCAGAGTAATGGAGGTTGCATGCCTTCTAGTTTTAAGACATCTATTGTTGAGAATCATTGGTTTCCGTCTATTACATTACTTTGTGGTTTTAAGATGAAAAAAAGTGATCACAAACTTGAAACATTTGCAGATTTCATGTTAAATATAACCACAAGCTTGTCCTGGGGATTTTTTGCTGCAGTTGCAGAGAAAAAGGCACATAGGCAATGACATCGTGGCCATCGTATTCCAAGAGGAGAATACTCCCTTTGTGCCGGACATGATCGCCTCCAATTTCCTTCACGCTTACGTCGTGGTCCAGGTGGTCAACCCCTGCTCTGACAACGTTGTCTACAAGGTGAACTCTCCTCACTTTCCTTCTTTCTGCTTCTTTGAGATAGTTAATGTGAGTGATTATTCTTAGGCCTTAATATTTGTTCCCAGGTTTCAGTCACGGCTCGGGATGATGTTCCTTTCTTTGGCCCAGCTCTCCCAAACCCGGCCATGTTTAAAAAAGTAAGACAAACACAAAGCTTAAGAGTCAGTCTTGACATCATATTTTAATTTCAAACTGCTTTCCTCTCTCTGCTTTGCTTTTATTTAGGGCCCTGAATTTCATGAGTTTCTGTTCACAAAGCTAATCAATGCAGAATATGCGTGCTACAAAGCTGAAAAGTTTGCAAAGCTGGAGGTGAGTTCTTGAACGTTTTTCGTCAAACATAAAAAAAATCTGTACATTCAATTCGTTTTTCATTCTCGTTTTTTGCATTTGCGTGTTTTGGTTTCAGGAGCGAACACGATCAGCTTTGCTTGAAACCCTTTATGAGGAACTCCATGTGAACAGCCAGGCTATAATGGGAGTTGGAGGAGAGGATGACAAGCTGGAAAATGGGACTGCAGGAGGAGGGGGATTCTTTGAATCCTTTAAGGTAAATGCAGAGTCAGATGCACAAACTGCACTGCCATAAGAAACTATGTAAAAGCAAAGTCCTGTTTGAAATGTGCAAATCTTTAATCCAGGTCCAACATACTTTAGCGTATTTAGCGTAATTTAGGATTACATTTTGTATGTTTTGAGTGTTTCCTCAGACATTTTACTGGCTAATGAAACAGGAACTTGCACCATTCTTGTTGTATTGATCTGCAACCTTTAGAGGTGTTGCTGCAATTAGTTATTTGGAGACAGCTCCTTGTTTCCAGGCTTATTTAAGCCTGAATAACTGGCTGCCGTCTGTAACTTTATCAAGCAGAAAGTATTGAGCAAGATATCGATTTTCTCCATAATTCACTGCACAAAAGAAAATATTTGTATTTTCAAAAATGTCAGCCTATCCATATGGCGGATATTGCTTTTGCTGGTATTATAAGATGATAAAGATCAATGTTATAACACTGATGCATTGACTTTTTGTGACCTTTGTGTTTTAATACCTGTCGTTGGATTTTTCTTATGGCTTTTCTCTGGCAGCTCAGGCTCTTGACACTTGTACACAAGCTGGGCTGTAAGAGCTTTATCGCGGCCTCCCAGTTGTTGTTAAATCTGAATGGAGTGGATTTCTGCAGCTCTTTGCTCCTCTTTGCTTCCCAGCTTTTCTTCCTCGTGTGTCCCAGCAGTAACTTGACGCTGTGCTCTCTGCATGCCGCTGTGCTGCCACAATTTTTCACAATGCTGTCACCAGTTCAGAGCGAGCGGGCGGATTTCGGATTGCTCTGCTTCTCCACTGCGTTACATCCAACTGGATTTAACTACTTTTAGCAGCTTGGTGGTTTGACATCTGCTTACTCTTTCTTTCTCGTCCTGCCATCTACCTAAATATAATAACTCATCAGCAGAGCTGTCTGCTTCTTCCTTTTCTGTCAGTGGTAGTCAAAGACGTGATCCCGGTTCCTGTAGGGGACAAATACCAGTGCCATCTGAATGTATCTCCTCCTCCTCATCTCTTTCCGTAGCGGGTGATTCGCGGTAGGAGCCAGTCAATGGATGCCATGAGTCTAACTTTAAAGAAGCCATATGCAGTCTCCAATAACCTGAGCAGCCACAGTCCTGCAGAGAGCCCTAAATTCCCTGGGATAGTAAGTACAGTGCCTCTCTTCGCCTCAACTAAGGCGAACCCTCCTGCAGCACCTCTACTAGCGTATCGCCTCTTCCTCACACGCTTGCCGCATTAACTTCTCACACCTTTCCCTCAGCCGAGGGAATCAATAACAGACTGCTTTGGTCTGGAAGCTGACTCTCATGTTGCAATTAGTTGTAAACTGTCTGCAAAATGGAGTGAGAGGAAACTGGCTGGTTGTCAGGCTCGTGGTGATGGTTTGGGGTTAAAGCTGTCCTTTTTGAATCCTAAAGCCTCTGCATTCTTCACTGCAAAAACACAAAACCTTACCAAGTAGTTTTGGACTATTTTCTAGTACAAATATCTTACTTGAAATCAGACAAAACTATTTTACAAGTAACCTTTTCTAGTACTTATGCTAGTTCTTTTTCATCAATATTAAGGAATTATTGACTTAAAACAAACATCTCACTGATAAGTTAGTTTTGTTTTATTTCAAGTGTCTAATATCTTCACTAGAAACCAAACCAAAATTACTTGGTAAGATTTTGTGTTTTGCATTGTAATACAAGCATAATAAATATCTAATGTGTTCCAATATTTTGCTAACAATATGTCTGCTATATGCTTGCAATATGTTAAGCATGGGTTCAATTGATAAGCACAGAAAATTGTTGAATGAAGAAACGGATGAAAACCTTGTAACTTTGCCTTATTTCATGATGTTTGTAAACTAGATGAACTAATTCAAAGCATCATTGTTGCTTCAGCTCTTTAATCTAGCAATAGTACTTTTCTAATCCGAGCTGTTTACAAGGTTTTTATCCGATGTTACTGTTGCATTCAGTTTACATCCACCCATCATGGGCATTACTATCCTAATAATGTGATTTATGTTGTTAGATGTATTTGGAGAGACCTGGCTTCTGCCTGTATCCAAAACAAGTTAGGATGGGTTTTGGGACCATTTTTGGTCCATTGTTGCCAGTGCGCTAACAGCACACTAGCAATAACAGTTCAAATTCATCATTTAAAAACCTCAATTTATTTTTATATTCATGCCCAAGATAGCTGCATGCAAACTTTTGAACATACAGCTCTGGAAAAAAATAATAGACCACTTAAAATGATCATTTCCTTTGCTTTTTCTTTATAGGTGTATATTTCAGTAAAATGAACATTGTTCTTTTATTCTATGAACTACTGACAACATGTCTCTTAAATTCCAAGCAAAAATTTATTTTTTATTTACAGAAAATGAGAAATGGTCAAAATAACAAACATGAAGCAGTGGTTTCAGACCTCAAATAATGCAAAGAAAAGTTCATATTCATTTAGAAACAACAAAACTAATGTTTCAACTCAGGAAGAGTTCAGAAATCAATATTTGGTGGAATAACCAGGAGGTTTTCAGTTGGGTTCAGTGCAGTGGGTTCTTAGTTTTTTCCAGAGCTGAACAATGGGAAAAAAAGATGGATTCATTGAACAGGATTTACTGTTGCAACTGTCAGTAAAAATGATTGCTTTCATTTTGAGAAGACACCCTCCAATGGTGTTTAGCACATTATGATAACACCTAAAAATACTTTATTGCTCGCTCCTCTCTGCTGCTGTTTTAAATCTCTTCTTCATCATCTCCCTCAAAGGCATATGTCGCTTACATAACCGGTTCATCATGTCTCTCTCCCATTCAGCTGCCTGTGTTGCCCACGGAGCCAGACTGCCTCCATTTGTATTCTCTAGTTAACTTATGTTTGACTGACATGACTTACTGCATGAAATCTCATATATATTTGTATAAATCTCATGTTTTCTCTCCTCCTCCTCATCTCTCTTTTTTGTGTCATCACCATCCTCTCGTCCTCCTCCTCACTGTTTCTTCTTCTCTCACTGTTTCCTCTCTTCCTGTCTGCCTCAGTCATTGCTTGTCCCAGGCAAAAGTCCCAGTAAATATGGACGCCGTGGCAGTGCCATAGGGATAGGAACAGTAGAAGAGGTTCATGTCTAATTACTAACTACCTTCTGACTTATTTCTGCTGCTTTTTGTTGCTTTTATTTGTCTGCATGGCTCCACTGCATCAAGGCCGAACATGATTCCCTGCACATTTCAGCTCCTCTTAATTCCTTTCGGAAATCCAATCATTTGAATTGTTTCGTTTTAAAAATTACCCAGAAAATTAAGAAATTGACAGATCCAATATGATATTTAAAGGCTAAAGTTCATTTTAAAACTGACACACTTTTTCTCGTTGTACTGTTTTCTGCTTTGCTGCAGTAGGTGCTATCTTTCTACAGTGTTTCTCTACTGTGTTTATGTCCAATTACTTAATTCAAATAATTCAGTAAGCCCCCCTTACAGAGGTTTCACAAAGAGAATTGCCTTGCTGCTCTCTGAAGCCGCATGAAATTAAAATCTTTTTTAAGTTCCTAATTTGAGACCTTTAAAATGGAGACTGAATGAACAAAGCGTCTGCTGAGGAAGCATATTTACAGGCAGGCTCTGCAGCCTTTAAACTCTTCTTTTATCTCCCGCTTCAGCTCGCTGTGCTCTGACAGGGGGGACTGTCACCTGCTCTTAGCATGAAACGCATATTTCTCCCTATTTTTCCTCGTCTTTGTAGCACCTGAAAAGCCACATATTACCCTGATAAATCAGAATGACTTGTTTTTGGAATTTGCTTTCCTTTTAAATTAAATTTAGACTGTGTTGTGGATTGGAATAGAACTTTAGAAAGTATTCCTACAGTCTGACACTGATTTTCTGCTCTCCCTGCCAGTCTCTTATTATCCCGGGAAAAAGCCCAACAAGGAAGAAGTCAGGTCCTTTCAGCTCCAGGCGAAGCAGCGCCATTGGGATTGAAAACATCCAAGAAGTCCAGGAGAGAAGGTGGATGAAGACTATTGTTTATTATTACTGTGCTTTGAACTTGTTCTCATTTTGTCACATTACAACGACAAACGTCAAGATATTTTATTGGGACTTTATGTTATAAACTAACACAGAGTAGTGCGTATTTGTGAAGAGGAAGGAGAATGACATATATCGTCAACATCCTAAAATAATGAACGATGTCATGTTTTGCCAAAAAATAAAAATAAAAAAATCACCACCTCTTTTTACCAAAAGATAATTTAGCCAAAAAACCCTCACTTATTTTATGAAGACATTGAAAAGTATGACATGTATCTATTATTTCATTCTGCTCTGATGCCGTTTAGATAATCTACATTTAATATTCATTTGTGCATAATTTCATTTCAGTATAAGACCAGCTGTTCTGTGAATGCCTCTGAGGTTTATTAGTGAATAAACAGCATCAAATATCTGAGTGAACTTGAAATAAGACAAAACTAACATTCAAGTAACTCTTCAGCAAGATATAAGAGCTTGTTTTAAGTCAGTATTTCTTAATATTTCTTTTAAGAAGCACTTTTATGTCAGAAAATGTCTTGTTATAAGTCCAATAATCTGCCAGTGGAACTACAACACATGTCAAACTCAAGGCCTTAGGGCCAAATTTTGCCCGCTGTAGCTTTTTATGTGGCTTCTAGACTCCAGATTACATCAATAAGTCCATCCAGGTTTTCACAAATCTGCAAAATTCACACAAAATTAACAAATCTCCATATTTTTTCTGCCTTACTTAATGTCAAGTTATAGTCTGTAATTGATATGACGATTAATAAAAAGTCACATTTAGGGCGTGCTGTGGTGGCGTAGGGGTTAGCGTGACCCACATTTGGAGGCCTTGAGTCCTCGACGCGGCCGTCGCGGGTTCGACTCCCGGACCCGACGATATTTGCCGCATGTCTTCCCCCCTTTCCTGTCAGCCTACTGTCAAATAAGGGACACTAGAGCCTGCAAAAAAAGTCCCCTGGTGGGAGAAAAAAAATAAAAAGTCACATTTAATATCACAAAACTTCCTTACAAACATTTTTAAATTGGCAGCACAAAATTTTGTAATTTTGATTCCAATAAAAGACTAAAACAATCACAAAATCCTGGAGGAACGGCTATTTATTGGTATTTTAATTAGTTTTATCAATACATTCTGGCACAACCGGCCCTTTCAGAACATTCAGAGTTTTGATATGACCCAAAATGGAAATGAGTTTGACAGCCATGAACTAGAGCAGATTATCCCACAATTTGAACATCCAACAAAGTAGTTGGATGTTCAAATACAATGACAGTGTAAGTAAAAGTATTGTCACAACTGCTCAACAATCAATGTTTACCTAAATGACCGGCCTGTGTATGAATCAGTACAGCAGCCAGGAGGAGCTGCAGAGATCCACAATGAGTACCTACATCACTCCTGGTTGCTTTGTTGGTAATTTCAAACATTAGTTGTTTTTTAAGCTTTGTAGAAAACACGTTTTTTTGTATTTTCTGTAGCAGTAGAGACACATCTCCAAACACTCAGAAGACTCCTGACAGTGGCCACGTTTCTCAAGACCCGAAATCCGACAACTCAGACCAGAGCTCTCCTGAGGTTCTCACAACCACCAAGAACAAGTGAGCATGACAGATTGCAGCAGCATAGCATGTTTTTTTTCAGCAGAACTTGTCATGTGTCGCCTTGCATAAGCATGGCACCATGTTGTATTGCTGTGTGCGATGCATTTGGTGGGATCAGAGAGTGGTAACCCAGGCTGCAGCTCTTATCTCTGTGGCAGGACCCCTTCCATCCCTGAGGGCAACGACCTCTCTCGCTCCTCGTCCAACGCCAGCAGCTTTGCCAGTGTGGTTGAGGAGAACGAAGCCGAGGCAGCAGAGGACTACGACACAGGCATGGTGAGTGGGAAACTCCGCAGTATGTAACTTTAATTAAAAAAATGTTTTTTACTTGTTTGTTAAAACTATCTCCATGTTGTGACAGTTTTAGCAAACCTCTTCCTCCCTGTCCTACTGTTGTCCTTCTGAAGAAATGCACCGCTCCCGATCAAACACAACCAATCTGAACAAGGAGGACGGTCTTAGCGCTGTCAATCAACCTCATGTACTCGCAGCTAAATGTGCTAATGGCAGAGATTCAACTCACCATTACAGGAAAACTGTTTATCCACCGTCATCAGTGGCTATGCTAATTAGCCTGAGCATTCAAGATAGGCTATGTTAGCTGCAGTGTAGCAGTAAGGAAGGGGAAATGATCAGCGCCACGTGGAGGGGTGATTGACAGCGCTAAGACCCTCCTTCTGGTTCTGATTGGTTGTTTTTGGTCGGGAGCGGTGCATTTCTTCAGAAGGACAACAGTAGCAACAGGGAGGAAGAAGTTTTGTTAAAACTGTAACGACGTGGAGACAGTTTCAACAAATATGTAAAAAACATATTTGTTTTAAATAAAAGTTTACAAGTATGTGAAAAATACTTTTTTTAAAGTTCCATACTGCAGCTTTAAGTCTCTTGTCACCACCAGGAGAGTCTGTCATCAGCCGGGACGCCTCACAAGCGCGACTCCCTCACCTACAGCACCTGGTTGGAGGACAGCATCAGCTGCACCAGCAGCAACAGTCGTGGCAGCTCTCCAGGTTAGTGGATGAAATGCAAGGAAAACCTTGTTTAGTCTATTATAAATAACATAAGAGCGATCATTTTTAGACATCATGCAACACTATAATAAACAATAGTCAGTTCATTCTGGTTACTACTCAGTTATCATTAGGTCAGCAAAAGTCCCCATTTCTGACAACAACAGTGAACTCTAAAGATAAAGTTGCAAAGAAATTTTTCATGTGAAACAGAAAAAAGAAAAAGTCCCTCTTGTGGCAACATTATGAGCTCTTTGCAGGTTGCAGATTCATCATTATAATGAGAGTTCCTGGAGCCTTCGGGAAAAACAACTAACCCCAATTTCTTTTTCTGAAACGGCAGAGAAAATATCCTGCTAAGAAAAATTCTTTTTAAAAATATGATGTACATGTCAGTTTTTGTAATAAGTAGTTCCCAAGTATCATAAAAGACGAAAAAGGTTTACCTTGTAAAAACCCTTGAACCTTTTCACATTGCATCATATAACTACAAACTTTAATGCCTTTTATTGGGATGTAATGTGACAGACTAATACAAAGCAAAGCAAAAGGTGTATGCATTTTATTATAAATTATACATGTTTTTAACCCTTTCATGCATAGCGGTCACTGCAGTGGACAGCTATCTAAAAGCCATTTTCTTGTGGATTTTCATGTTCTAAATGCACACAAACCACTGAAGTGGACATAGGGCATCATGCAATATACTCTCAACTACTGGCCATCCACTGCAAATGGAAGACAAATTTTGTTAAATACAATATGACAGAGAGACGAAAAAGCAACTCAGGACTATCCAGTCCCTCTTTCTACTGTAGACGACTCTTGCATGTAAAAAAATATACATCATGACTTCAAGTAACCCCCAAAAGGCTAATACTATAGATGTATTTTCCAAATAACACCTTTGTATTTGGAGAAAATTACAACTGACCACCTAGAAAAAAAAAATCAAAAGAAATTTTTTTTACTTTTTTTTTTTTTTTACAAAACATTTTTCCCCCACCTTTTTTATGCCTTAAAAATCAAAAACAGTTTGGAAAAAAATCGTGACATCATAATTCATGCATAAAAGGGTTAATTTAATTGATTATTTGTTTGATAATCTGTTTTTACTCTAGTGAATTACCAACCAATAGTCACTGACATCTGATGAAGCACTGTTCGATTCATCAGCCATGGCCCAACAGGAAACCCAAAAAGATACAGAATGCCACATACTGGCTGGATACATCATATACATCACTATACATAATTTTCCACTTTGCATTGGCCTAGTGCAAAGTAGGCCAATGCAATAACATTTTATTGCATCAAATTTTATTGCATAAAATTTCAATAAAATATGTTGAAGTTTGTTGTTGTATTGTGACAAAAAGCTGTCACTAAGGTTTATTTTACTTCCTCTGCTGTCTTGTCCCTCAGGGCCCGGTAAATCTGATCGAGGGAAAGCCACCGACATTCGGATCAAACTGGAACGATCACATGACCATCAGTCATCAGTGAGTCACCTGCAGTTATTTTATATTTTCCACCTTCAAATTTCTGCATGTTTTTTTATATCTGGTATTTATTAGTCTTTTATTTGATTATTTGTGCTTCTCCTTGTGCAGAACTGTTAGCCCTGCCCACCTGATTATATCCTGAATCTCCATCTTCAGGTTGGACTTATTTCATTCAACACTCTTGCTATGATCAAATTGAATAGTGATCAAATATAAGTGCTCAAATGTTGCTTGTGAGTTGTAACCAATTACCTGTTTTCTCCCAAAAGCAGTCCCATATGTCTCACTCCTTCTGAGAGCCATGCATTTGACATGACGTGTGAAGAGAAGGAGAACGATGATGAAGATGAGAGAGGACGATCAGACGGAGCCTGCAGTTGGCTGCTCAGGGAGGACATGCATCCAGAAACCCAGAGGACACTAGGAAGGGTTGCGCACAAAAAGGGGCCAGATTTTTACATCCTTTTGTTTCCTTCCACTCATTTCTTTGCCTGTTTCCACATCCGTTGCCTGGTTGTACTTTTTTTTTTGCTGGCCTTTGTTGTAGAAGTACACATTTGATCTGCAAATGTAAATGTTTTATCTGTGAAAATGTCACTTTTGTTTATTTGTCTTGTTGAAGTTATGGCGTTCTGGCTGTAAAAAATACAGATGTGCTCTTAGCTGTCATTGTGAGGAAACCTGCAGCCTAAAGATAAAGACAACTTAAAGGGCATGTATCATCGTATTTAAAATTGCACCTTTTAAATTAGGCTTTTAGTTCACAATGGCAAAAGATTCATTTCCATTTCTGAAGTGGAGCAATATGTAAAGATATGTGGGAAAAGGAAAATGATAACCAAGAATGCAAGTTGCAAAAGAGTGATGACATTATGTGTTGGACCCTGCACACAACAGACACAATAACAAGTTTTTCTAGATGATAAATTGTCCCAGATATTATTGTGATAAATGATTATATTGTTGTTTTATAGATAATAAAGAAAATAATGATAATAACGCAAGTTCTCAGAAGTCAATAAGCTCTGATTTTGATCAGAACATTTCACACTGGAACAAGATTTTAAGTATCCAAAATAAAACACAACAACCGAAAACAATAAACAAAACATAAATAAAAACTACACACAATTAAAACTATAAATAAGTATATTATCATCAGAATGGCAATTATTTAGCTCATTTTTTAATCATTTAAATTACATTGGGAAATCTTCTGAATAGATAATTGTTTTGGAAAATATGAGTTCTTACCTCATTGTTTCCACCAATTTGTGTAAAGGAATATAAGTGCAAGTTGTATTTATTTATTTATGCTTTTCTGGTGTTAAAGTATGATGACATTTGCCCTTTATGGTTTTTTGCTTAATAACGATCTCTAATATAAATTCTGAAGGATTTGGCACATAATGTGCATCAGAAAAGTTTATTTGTGTAAAATCAAAAGAGAAGAACATGATTGCTGCACTAAGACACTTTCTATCTACTTTCTCCAAATTAAGCACATTTAACAAACAATAAAAGTTTATTGGAAAGAAGAATCTTGGCCTTTAAGTTTATGTTACCTCAATATTTTCACCCACCTTCTCATTTACCAAAATATGTCAATTGTATTAGATTAAATAATAATCAAACTTGATTCGAGGAACTGAAGAATTGGTTGCGTTGTCTGTAGAAATAATTCACTGCCTGTATGGTCAGCCGATGTACCAATATAGTCCTAGTCATGTTATTTTCTTACTTCCATCTTTCTCTAACCATGTTTTTATTTTTTCCTTGGTTCCTGGTGAAGTGTGAGTTACACGGTACCTCTCTGGTGATAACACTCAACGTCTTGTCATTCAGCTTGTATATGTTGCTTTGGTGTAATTGTAGTCTTTACCTATGACGCCTGGCTTGTTTCAGGACTCTAACCTTGTTCAGTGCAGTAAATTTGCAATGCAAATATGATCAAACCATGTATATTTATTTGCTTTAAAAGTGACTAAATCCAAACTAAGCTACTGGTTTCGTGTACATATATATAAATTTAACAGGAGTACATATATTTATAGCCAGTGGATTTGAAATTGGGAGGAGCAACACCATAAGTTTACTGCCAAGTTAAATATTTACTGTTTTATGTCATGTATTCTTGATTTCAGATTTTATTTTGACAGTTTTGTAGGTTTTTAAAGGTTTTCAGACTGTAAAAGGGAAAATGTCTCTGTACATCCCATTGACCATTTCAGTTGCCTTATATCACACAATGACAGTGTAAGTAAAGCCAGTGTAGGCAATAGTTAAGTCATCAGGATTTCCAATGAAATGAATGTTTTGTTTTTGCTTGTTTTTACTGTAAATAAATACCCCAAGAAGTTTAAAGTTTGCTGGACATTGCTTTTACAAACACATGCACAATCTTCACGAAGCCAAAGAGAAACTTCTTTAATTAAATGATTCGATGGGAATTTTATTCCCCCAGAATAAAATTTGAGGATTCTGACAGTCCAGGTTTCACATGTGGAACCAAATAGGGGAAGCAGATGACTTCAGACATGAGTCAAATAGCCACAATGAAACTTAATGTAATCATGATTAAAAATAAATCTGCTCAGGGAACAAATGACTCAGTGGAAACATGTTTCCATGCAGGTTCACAATAATGCAAATTCACAAAAAAATAAATACAAAAATATGGGCATATCTGCTGTTGATATCGTCACATCATACACTTAAAATAGCTCTGATCATAAATTATTTTCCTTAAACATTTTTCTAATAGGTTTATAGTAATTTGATGTAATTCAGTACTGTCCTATATTGTGCAATTTTCATTTAATATGTAAGATGGTTTGATTAAAGTGGAATGACATATTTTTATGTTTTTTTCACATGCACTGCTGTAGCTTAAAATCTGTGCTGTTCATTCAGTATTAAACATATAAACATGCAATTGTGTAGGATAAATATCTGTTTTTTTGTTCTCAACGCTCCGTTTATTTTGGAGGAAGAACTTTTTTAAAACTAAAATTTAACTCATTCTCTGGTTAAGAGTTAAATTTTAACTCTTAACCAGAGTTAAAATACTTCCTGAGACAAATACTTCCTGTCTCAGGAAGTATTTGTGTTTCTTCCTGAGACACTATTGAACTCCATCAGATCCACAAAATAATTGTCTAAATCAGGAGGTGGTTCACATCTAGACACAATACTTCCACAGCCATCTTACATTCCTGATTCAAATACTAAACTACTTTAAAAAAGAAACTAAAAATGGTCTCTTGTTCTTATTCTGGTCACTTATAATTACGCCTACGTGACTGTGTAATACAATATACAAACTATTTATATTCCTTTGCAAATGTGGTGTTTTTCGGTTTGCCCTAAAACCACAAATGGGAATAAGCTATAGTTCATTATTTTCACTATAATTGCAACTCATTGTCGAAGGTTTATCAATAATCAATCATTTTTCAGACTCGGGTAGAGTTTGAAGCTGTGTCCGCCATTCGTTCATGTCCAAATTTAGGGTACTTGGCGTCATTCGGTTCTCTCGGAACCATTGTTCTGTAGTCGAAACAGGAAACGTAGTAAACACATGTCGCACCTACCGGAAGTTGAATTCTTAAGTCACATTGACAAGGAAATCCGGTCACGAAGATATTTGGTAATGTAACATCTTTTTTCATTTCATATATTGTCAGTAGTTGTGTTGTTGTTCTGTTTAAAATGGAACTTTATTACTCTTATGGAGGAATATTCTGTAATGTAACGATTTTTAAATCCGCATCCACAGTTAGCTGGGTAGCTAGTAGCAAAGCATCCATTCAAATACGATAAAAGTCGTTGTTGCTATGGTTTCTCGGCTTGGAAGGGGGTGAATGCACTCTGGTTCTACTTTCAATTTCTTTTATTCTGTTGTTTGATCAATTTGCATTACTGTTTATGCATACTCTAAATTTTATTTACCTAATTTTATGTCACTGTGAAACATATTATCCGCAATCTGGATTATTTTCCGCAACATTCCCTGATCTACAAAACCAGCTGCAAATAACTCTTGCATTGTTTTAAGACAGAATAGTTTGCTTAATTTTGAGAGCTGGAAACAAAATACTCTTGCCTTTATTTGGTAAATCTTTCTTTATAAACTAATCAGATTAACTTTTAGTCGCTTTTTGAATTGACTGTGACGCAGCAGGAACACAACTAAGACTGATAATTTCATTATTGCTTCTAATTACTTCAGTTTAATTGTCTTTATCCTTTGTTTTGTTTAATTTTACAACCCAGTTGTGACTAATTCAGCTCTATCTTCTTGTTTGCAGGACCTCTGATGAAACACCCCATTACTGATGAGTTTATTTAGTTGATCGTTGATGATGTTTGCCTTGAGAGTTGTCCCACGATTATTAAGTAGAACAACCTGTAAGTATCAACAAAAAAACCAATAAAGATTTTACTATTATTCTACATTTTTTCCACTATGTCTCCTGAGAAAATTGCAGCTTAGCGAAAAAAAATTCTTTTGTATTTTTTTCTGTAGCTATTACCTGGTAATAATAGTTTCCAGGAAAACTTTTTCAGTACTAAAATCTGGCATTAATCATTGGGATTTCTGTAATACAGTGCCCTGGACTTTCTCTACATCTCAAAAGGAACACTTACTTAAAAAATGTGAGCTAAACATTGCATGATTTAAAATTATTTTTCCACATGTGGCATGCATCTAATTGCCTTTCACTGCAACTAAAGCTGCAAGTTTTTAAGTGGTTTATCTTTAATATCTTTGTTCATTTAGAAAGTGAAATGTTTGATGATTCATCTTTGTGGAAAAAGAAAAGCTTAAACTCTTGTCAGATTGAAAGTTGAACCAGGTTCTGTCTCTGTTGGATTTTATTTTATATTTTTGCTCAGCTGTTCTAACAACTGAATTCTATCTTTGATTGTGGCTTTATGTTTGGGGTAGACCCGCATGAACCTCTTGACCAACCTCGAGTCTATTTTTGACCCCTTAAGTTTTCTTTGAGTATTGCTTCCTACTATTTGTAAGAGTGTTATTTTCCCAACACTCTTACCAAGGGGTAGTAGAAAACTCTACGTCTCATTCTATGTCTTACACATTGTATAAAATGGGTAAACATTTATTTCTAAATCTGTATAAGATAGCTAAAATCTGCAAGACTATAAGTTTAAAGATGGCCCTTTTTATGTTTCTCAGTTGCAATAAGGACATGACAGAAACCTGTTTTTATTATCTACATATGCAGCTGTGCTCAAATCTTTCACATCACTAAATGTTTTGATACAAAGGGTTGCAGTTGCATTGTGTGAAGTTTAAAAATTGAGTTGAAATGATCATACTTTGGAAAACCATCTTAAATTACTCTTTCTCTTTTAATTCCCAGATGTAGTTCAAGTTCATGGAGGGATTCTGAACACATGCCTTCCATCTTCCTGCTCATCGCTACAGCAGAAACTAAGAAATTACTCTACAGCAGCAGACAACGCGCCTCCTCCACGTTGGGTCCAGCTTGAGCCGGAGCTGGAAGAGGCCCTGGTGCCACGGAAGCTTTCGCTGAGTCCGCTGGAAAGCTGGCTCTCCCTCCGCTACTCCCTACCGCCGCTGCTGCAGTCGGCGCCGCCGCAGGGAAACGTAGAGCTGCTGCAAGAGAAGCTGCTGCCACCGATCTCTGTGCCCGTTTTGGAAGACAGGGAGGGCTCAGCAACACCCATGAGATGTAAGAATGTTTTAGAGATCCGGCGGCGAAAGATGAACCGGCATAAGTACAAGAAGCTGCAAAAACGGACTAAATTCTTGAAGAGGAAAGTTTTGGAGGGCAGGGGGAGAAAAAAGCAGGTGAGGAGCAAATGGTTGAATGTAACCCTGCTATTCTCTTATTCTATGTGTGTGCTCTTGTCAGATAAGCTTGGTTATTTATGTTGTGTGCAGAAAAGATTTGAGGAGGATCTTGAGAGGATATGGAAGCGAGCCGGACTGAAGAAAGCTCCGGACGGCTGGGCCGCACCTAAGATCTTTATTAAACAACATGGAAAGAAAAGGAACTGAGAAACACTGAAAACAAATGCCTGTGTCCCTGTCCCATCATTCCCACCGGCTGACCCTGAACACCTCTCTTCATCGCCAGGTCATAAGGTCATGATCCCTGTGTGTTTGGTTAAGTTCTGTAAATACATTGTCTAAATAAAGATCTCACTCTCATTTCACTCAAAATGTTTTTCTTTTGTTCTTTACTACATCCAGTACTTTGAATAATTATTCAGAATCCTTCGACTTATTCACATTTTGTCATATTACAGCCAGAAACTACAGTTAATTTGAGAAAGCAAAACAAAAAAGGATAATGGTGGCACACGAGAAAATTTTGAAATAATTTATTGATCCCAAAGGGAGATGAAATGTTATTGTAGCTCATATTAACTAAATTTTCTTCAAAGAGTTATTGTAGATGATGATGGCTGTGGGCACAACAAATCAGCTGTTGCAGTCTGTATTACAGTGAATTTGAAAAAGCCTCTGACTAAAGACTCTGTTTTTCTTATGAAGTCTCATGAAGAGTATGGTCAGAGTTATTTCTAATTCTATTGATTTTATGCTAAATCATTTTTTGCACCGTCATCTCTAATTGTTCCACAGTAATCCCCAGAACAGAACCTGATGTGATTGATAGTTTTTAAAAATAATTCTACAAATAAAAAGTCTGAAATGTCTGGCATGCTTTAATGTTCATCCCAAATGAGTCAATCCCTTGTTTCTGCCAGCTTTACCAACTCTTATTTGCAAAAAAAAAAATTGTCAAATTCAGTTAGATTGGGGAGAATCAATGAAACTGATTTCATAAAGAAGTCGATTCTTTATTTGAATTAGATCTGTACTTTGACTGGGCCAATCTAACACATTAATATGCTGCGGTACAACCCAGCATCGAACAAGTTTTCTTCCAGGACTTTTTGATCTACATCCATCTTCACATCAACTCTGAACGTCCTCTCTGATGATGATGATGCTTCATGTTTCACCTTTAGGGCAGTGGCAGGTTTCTGTCACATTCCCATAATGCATTGCATGTTGTCCAGAAGATTTAATTTAGCTCTCATCTAAGGAGAGAATCTTTAATTTTCCCACGGTTTCTACATGGTTTGTGGAAAAGAGACTGCCTTTGAGCAGTGGATTTCCATTTTCCACTCAGCCGTAAAGATCAGGTAGGTAACCAGTTGGTCTAATTAATTGTTTTTCACGATGCTGTTAATTTTCTAGGCCTTCATGGTGGATCAGCAATATGTATTCAGAGGTTTTAAAAATGAAGCAACTCTTATTTATGGGTATTTGATTACATGGAAGTGACTACTAATCTCTCATTAAAGACTTGGAAAACCCATTTCGCTTTCCTTCCACTGTAATTATGAGCTATTTTGTGTCGATATGTCAATTAAACCGCAAATAAAATAAGATGTAGTTCGTGGTTTTGGTTCAAGGGTTGTGATTTTTGTTAGTGCCATACACTAGATGGCGTTATTGCGCCGTTACATAAACCAAGTAAACGTGACATAATTTAGTTTTGAGTGGTTTTGGTCTCCAAAAGGCATTTTGATCATCCTTTAATGATGGGTTTATGAGTTTGGAAAAATCTGCCAAGATTCTTCTGGACAAGAAGAAAAGAAGAAGGAAAGTGAAGGGGAAGTTTTTCCATGTGGGAAAAACTGTATCATGGAAATATGTGCGGAAAAAAAAAAAAAACCAGAGTCCAAACAACAAGCTGTAAAACTTCAGGGGCAAATGTCTCAACTGCCTCCATGTGGGAACTTTGGAAAGAAACAAACATTTTCTTGGAATAAGGTTTTGTATATAGTGTAAAAGAAACAAAAGTGAGATCTCTCTTAAGAATAAATGTATTTGCGAGTCTTTTAAATGGGGATTAAAACACATATTTGCACCTTTTCTTTGTTTTCATGACCTTTTTTTTAAAAGTTGGTGTGTGTGTGTGTGTGTGTGTGTGTGGTGCAGCGGGCCGGAGCCGTGGAAGTGTTGAATTTCATGGCCTGATGAAGGTGGAGCTTGTGAGGCTTCCAGCCTGCAGGAACACAACAGAAACCAGCTGCAGCTTCGCAAAATCTTCAGTGTTTTAACAACTGATGTGCAGAACAACACCACCTCTGACGGAGCCACACATCTGCTGCAAGCGCCGAGGAGAAGATGCGTCTAGATATGAATCTCCTGCAGAGTAAGTTCCCTGATTTTTTAAATTTTCATTTTTTATCATTCTTATTCTTGTAGAACTTGAAAAAAGTCACAAAGGAATGTTTGTTGTACTTGGATCCAGGTTACGAAGAAAACAAAGCATATCTTGCTGTCTAGATATATACAACAGAGATTAAGTCATAAAATCTGATGATAAGTGGGTAGTTACACTGATGACAGCAACACACAGAGGGCCACATGTAAACTTGTGTTTTGTGGTTAACAATACGCTGGTTAGGGCAGCAGAAAATGATACACTGAGGTGTTTTTCTCCCAGGAGGGTCAGATCAGCTCAGAGAAAACCATATTTTACTGTGTTCATCCGGAAACCCGTCATGTTTAATGCTTGCTTGGTGACTGTAATAAAATAAAACCCTCACAAGCGCTGATTTTTCCCCCCCGACAAACATCTATTGTTAAACTGTCAGCCTTAATACTTTTTAGATACACTGAGTTTTTATGCAAGTTTCTCTCTTTTTTAGGTTCAGTTTTGTTGCAGTTGTGCTGGTGGCTTTTTTTTTTTGTTTTGTTTTGCTGTTTTTCTAACAGAGAGAGAGATTAGGGAGTTATTTCACTGAGAAAAGCCCATAATGCAGGATGAAAATGAAACTAAATCAAAATGGCTTTTCTGTATAATTCATTATAAACAAACTGGGTTTTTAACTTTTACTACCACCTAACCTCATAAAGTATTAAGTATTACTGTATTTTGTGTGTAAAAAGAGAGCTGAAAAACACCAGCTTAATTTGAGAAATATGTAATAAAACTTCATTAAGTTATTAAAATAGTTCCTAAGTTATTTAGTTAACTTCCTGGTGTTGTTTTTCATATCTTAAATCTCAAATATAACTTTCTGAAGTTTGCAGACACTCTATGTATTTATGTCTCAGGAAACAAACTCTTTTCAGATTTTCTGTTCTGAATAAAAAAATATTGAGTTTTTTTACTCATAAAACATAAACTTCAGCCTTCAGGATGGCTGTTCGGCTACAACTGACTCCGTCCTGCTTTTGCACTTTTGAAGTGATCTGAATGGTTTTTTTCTTTTCTTTTTTATGGCTTCAGCCCAATGTGTTTCCAGTTAGCTGCGGTCTGAGAGCAGGAGTCAGCACAATCCTGCAGCCAGTCATTATACGTGTCAGTAATGAGTGTTTTCACCACGAGTGGGTCGCTTTGGGTCCGGGGAGCAGGAGGAGGGGGATTCATCCGCAGCATGTTTATGATGGTCGGGTCTGTTTTAATGATCGGCCACAAACAGCAGAGCAGCATGGAAAAGATGAGAACTGCTGTTTTGATTTGGACTGTAGCTGCATGCAGCCAGTCATTGGAGGCAGAAAATGACAGAGAAAGAAGAATAAGTGTGTTTAGACTCTGAGGAGACCAGTCACCCTTCATCCCACTCTGTCCAGCTTAAAGTGGCCCACTCATCACAATGTCATCATTTATTTATTTTTATAGTTTGATGAAAAACAACATTCTTAACATCACACAAGATCACTAAAAATATGTTTAAGTTCAATAAATTAGAATATTATTGAAAAGTTCATTTATTTTAGCAACTTTATCACAAAGATAAACACATTATATTGATTAATTACACAGAATTAAACATTTAAAAGGATTTATTTTTGTTAATTGTGATGATTTTCCACTTACAGCTAATGAAAATATGACTTTTAAAATTAAAACTAGACCAATATATATATTTTTTAAAAAAAACATAAATGTGGACTTAATGAAACGTATGTTAAATACCTGCTTTAAGGTCATTTTTAAAGATTAATATTTAATCTGACAAATGAGACTCATTGGGACTTAAAATTAAGAGGCTGCTTAAAATGATCTGTTTCTCTGATTTTACATTTTATAGGTATATGTTTTAGTAAAGTGAACATTGTTCTTTTATTTGATATTTTATTTTCTTAGTATTTATTTGCAGAAAATGAGAAATAAGGAAAAAGATGCAGTGCTTTCAGACCTCAAATAATGAAAATAAAACAAGTTCATATTAATTTAGAAACAACAATACTGATGTTTTAACTCAGGAAGAGTTCAGAAATCAATATTTGGTGGAATAACCAGGAGGTTTTCATATGTAATTTATTGAATATGACTGTATTATGTTATGGCATATACAGTAATGCAAAGACTCCTGACTTGTTCATCAGACAGACAGAAAAAAAGAGTAATTTCATAAGAAGTCGCCTGTTCATAAAATGTTGTATTCAAGAAGGTTGATGGAAAGTTAAGTGGAAGAAAAAAGTGCACAAGCAGCACAGATAACTGCAGCCTCGAGAGATTTGTGAAGCAAAGACAATTCAAGAGTTAGATGGAGAATGAAAAATATGCTTTATTGCTTTAACTGAATATTGTAATTATCAGAGAAACTGAATCAACACTTAGCTGTCAGGCATAATTACAAAAGTAAACACTTGAAATATATCGCTCTGGATGTAATGAATCTGTATAACATGAATTAACATTTTTAAATATAATTGTTAAAATAAAAGAAGTTTTTAAAGACATTCAAATCTATGTAGATGCCTTGTTTTAGGTAGAAATGTTTTGATAAAGCTAACCTCGAATGCCATTTCTAAAACTCATCTCTGTCCTCAATTCGCTCACCGGGTCTCAGTTTGTGCTTGAATGTCTAGCTGACTCTGCAGACAAACATTTGTCACGCTTAGACTTGTGACTACATGATGAGTAACCCACACACTCATGCAACTCACGAATGACAACATTTCTGCTTACAGATCAAATTTATTTTTACAACTTCACTTTTCTTTACCTTACAAGATTCTCCTTTTGCTTCATGCGGTTCGAGTGACAGCAGCCATTTGCTAAATATCTGTTATTATCTCTGGTAATTCAGTAGGACATAGTTAAGCCCTAAAACAGTCTGATGAGTCAATGCCAGTGTTTTATAAGAGACAATTACAGGGGCTGAGGTACTTTTTGTTTCAACATCTGCATGAAAGTATGCGTCAGTGAAAGAAAATAAGTCAGTAAAGTTTTCTAGAATGTAGCGTTGGTGCGGCTGCCAGATCAGATTTTTACGTTTTAAAAATGTCATGAAAAAGTCCCAGAGTTTTATCAGCTATACCTGCAGCATCTTACAAGTTTTTTGTGTTATTTGTAGGTCTAAAAACACATGGCAGATCATTTTTGTTTAAGATATGTGACAACACAAGACCTGGATACTAGGCGTGCACCGATTTGTTGGGCAGCCGATTTATCGGTGCAGATTTTCTTAACAAAAATGACTATAAAATCAGTTGATAAAAAGAAAAATAATATGAGAAAAAATAAAGTACAATGTTAAAATAATTAGAGTAATATAAGTAAAAACACAAAAAACAGAAACCAGATCGACCAGAAAACTGCAATCAGTGCAAACCTACTGCAAAATTCAAACAATTTTCTGAGAAAATAATAGAAATTAAAGTAAACTAATGTTTTAAACACGATTAAAAAACAAAGAAAGTTTTTAGTTTAAAATGCAAAACATGTAATACTTTACTGCAATCGCTGTAGTTGCTAAAATGTTACAAAATTTTGATTTTTATACTTACAATTCAAATTTATTTATTTTTCCGACTTATAAAAAAAGCCGGTTGTCACTTTTATATGTTTTACCCTAAAATGAAAAGCTAATATTAGTCAGACTAGATCCCAAATCATGACTGTTTTATTCTCCAGAAATGTTGCTTTCCAAATAGTAAAATTTATTTTTCTTGTAAGTTAGAGAAAAATAGCAGCCTGTTGACAGGAAGTGGGAGAGGTGCATGTGTCACTCTATGCATCATACAGCCAGCTAAGTACTCTGGGATTTTTTTTCTAGCAACTCATTAAAAATAGTCTGTGTTGAAGACGTTGTAGAAAAAAATGGGTCAGACTGATTCTGTGTTTTTTCCCCTTTTTCATGTAAAAAAAAAAAAAATTATTACAAGGCAACAGATTCTGTCATTTTTTCCAAAGAATCTTCAACTGTTGTAAAATATGCACATAATAGAGTTTGAACTATTTACAAAAGTCAAACCATTAAAAGTTTATTTTCTCTTAAGCACTGAACAATCCACAGAACTCAATCAGAGTTTTCCGGATGTTTTTTCTTCATGTCCAATAAGAACATTCAACACAAAATACAAAACTGTGTAACAGCACTTGGGTTTTTATGGCTTGGTGTTTTCATTGGAGGTCCAGAGGAAACACAGGTGTTTGGTCTGGTTCCTGGACGTCGGAGAACAGGCTGTGGGTTGAATTAGAGCCTCTGCAGGATCACGGCTCTGCAGAAAGCCATCAGCTGCCACCATGAATAGAGGCTCTGTGTGCTCTGGCAGCATCCACCTCCACTGGCCTTTCAGTAAACAGACAGCCAAAAACACCAAGTGATTAGAAATAGCAAGTCAGCTGTAGGAAAGTCACCAGAAGAAGAAAATACAAACAAGAACATTTCCAGGGTATATTGTATGTATTTAGGGATGTTTTTCTGAGTGACTCCACTTTGGGATTTTAGTTTCACCCTGTTGTTTTTTTGTTTTTTACATTTTCTCTTCTGTGACTTTGAACTGAACCCACATCTGCTGAATCTGAAAGTTTTTACTGTCTTGGCAGTGCAGATCAAAGTCCAAACGCAGTACTGCAGCTTTAAGGATGACAGAGCCTGACACACAAAGTGGTGAAAAAGTATTTGCTCCCTTAAAAAATATGTCTATTTTTTTATGTTTTTGGATCATAAATTCTAATATCAGTCAAAGATAAGTTGAGTAAATACAAAAAACAGTTGTCAAATCGAGGTTTTATTTATTAGTATATTATGTTATCAAACTTTTTTTTGTGATTATCACATGTATTCGAGAGCTGGATTTAAATTTATCTGCAACTCTGTGGCCTGAATCCAACATCCAACATGAGGCTAAAATGCATCAAACAGCAGCAAATTTTCCCCCAAAATAAAGAAATTCAAGAACAGATGAGAAACAAAGGTGGGTTAATATGCCCTTCTCAGTGTCTGACAGGCAGGCCGCTGCCCTGTGCATTGTCTTGAAGGCATAACACCAGGTTAAACCTTGGAACAGATTAGTTTCCTCCACACTAACAGAAGTTTGTGAAACTTTGTTATGTGTTTTATTCAGTGTGATAACTCATATTTTGTCAAGAGTGTTCATTTTTTCAAGGTTAATTACACTTGGTTGCAAAAAAAATGTGTTTTGGAAGTTTTCTATGTTTTTTCAACAGAATTAGGATTATTTTGGTCAGGTTTTTATTCTAATTTGATTTAGAGAACTCCAATCTTCTGACTAAATTGATTAAATTTTTGTGACATTGTCACGTTGTATTAATTAAATGTTACATACTTATATGAGAACAAGTTATACATTTTGATGCTCACGTTGTTCAGTGTATTGACCTGATTGAGCAAAACCAATGTGGTTTTTGGATTCAGCACATCAAAATTACCCCAAAATGTTTGAAAAACCTACATTTTTTGTTGACCAGTGTTATTTAAGTTAAGGTTTGCAGGTGTTTATCCCCAGAGTGAAAGTAAAAAAAGATTTAAGTACTGAAGTCCTTAAACATGACAATTTAGTAAATTATTAACATTGAGTACAATGTTAACTTACAGTCTACTGTAATTTACACTATGTCAGCATATATGTTCTTATATATTCAATGTTTTACTGATATTAAAGCTCTGTTGGAGAAAATGTGGATGTTGTAAAGACACTGGAATGTGCGGCCATTTTAAAGCACTCGTGTTTCAGGTATTAGAGACTGAAGTATAGGACTTGGAGGTGGTTTGCCCAGGGTGCCAAACAGGTTAGGACCGCCTCTGTTTCTAAGGCGCTGTTACTCCAGTAAGCCACACTGAGGGAAGTGACCGACCCAAAAGAATCCGGGACAACATTTTAATAAAAGCATCAAAATCTAACCACCATGTTTTTGATTTTTCTTTCCAGTTCTTGCTGTGCTCTTCCTGCCACAAGGTAAAATATTCAGCCTTCTGAGCAATGTCTTCATGAAAGACGAATTTCTAATGAATTTATGCAAATGTGTTAATGCGTTGTGTCAGCTTGGGGTCAAAGCAGCAGCAGCAGCAGGCCTGCTGTGGTGGAGACCAAGAACATCACCGTCCCTGCAGGCACCAAGGCCGTCCTGCCCTGCCACAGCCCCCGCATGGTGTGGACCCAGGACAGGCTGAAGGACCGTCAGAGGGTGGTCCACTGGGACGCCGTCCACAGCAGCCCTGAACCTTCGGTGGAGCGGGTTTTGGACATGTCGCCTGGAGCTCGGCAGAGGGTTTACAATGGCTTCAATAAGGGACGGGTCTCCATCCCGGACTCGGCTTTCACCGACGGAAACTTCTCGCTCGTCATCAACAGTGAGGCTGTTTTGGTTTTCTGTAGCACTACAGTGCCTCGTAAAAGTTTTAACAACCATTTAATTTTTTATGTTTACAGTCACAAACTTCAGTGTGAAACGTGGAAAATCGCTGTTTTTTTTTTTTTTTTTAATTATCTCAAAAACGGAGTTTTGGGGTTTATCTCAACCAACTTTGCTGCAAAAATGCAACATTTTACCAAATATTTTTGGTCTAGTTTCTATTGCAAATATCTTAGTACACTTCAGATAAGACAAATCTGACTTGTAAGTAAATTTTTAGCAAACTGTAGAGGCTTGTTTTATGTCAGTGATTCCATAATATTGATGTTCCATTGTCAGATTATGTCACTGGTAATAAGACATTTTTACCATGTTACAAGTTAATTTATCTGCCAATATAAACAGTAAGAAATTACTTAAAACAAGTGCCTATTTCTTGCTGAAAAGTTGCATTTAAGTTAGTTTGTATTAAGATATTTGCACTAGAAACTAGACAAAATTACTTGGCAAAATTTTGTGTTTTTGCAGTGCACAATTTTCTGTTTATTCAGTCCGTACTTAATACATCTGACACAAAATAATGCTAAAACTTAATGATGTAATTTTTTTAAATTCAGCATATTATGAAGACTTTAGCCATTCATGATATGGTGGCCCGCCAGGCTTATAATAGAGGGAAACCTTGGTTGAGTGTTTTTTTTATATTATTTTTTGTCTTACAGATGTTGTGAACACAGATAAAGGAGTTTATACTTGCAACTTGCACCACCACTACTGTCAGATTCACGAGTCCATTCAGATCCAGCTCAACGTCACCAAGTCAGGTGAGGCCATCAGGCAGTGCAGCAGAATAATTCAAACTGTCAGCTGAGATTCATAATGATGTGGTTTTTCCAGCTCGGAAAGAGAAGCGCTACTGGGACGGAGAGAAGACGGTGTTGGTGGTGCTGCTGGGCAGCTCCATCGTGCTGCCCTGTGTGAACCGCCGGGCCCTCTGGAGAGACGGCCTCCAGGAGGACCAGCAGCAGGTGGCGCACTGGGACTTCCAGCCCCCCGGGGTGCGTCCCAACAAGGCAGACCGACTGGTGGACCTCTACGCCTCCGGAGAGCGACGGAATTACGGGCCTTTGTTTGCCCAGAGCAAGATGAGCGTGGCGGAGGACGCGTTCACGTACGGCGACTTCTCACTGTCCATCTCTGACCTGATGCCTGAGGATAAAGGCCTGTATTCCTGCCACCTGCACCACCACTACTGCGGTCTGCACGAGAGGCGCATCTTCAGGCTGACCGTGGGACCTTCACTACCGCGTGAACCCACAACGCCTCCCAGAATCTTCTTGAACGATGAGCTGGAACCAAGTAAGTGAGTCAGGCTAAAGAGAGTTCGACCAGAGATTTGTTTTTCGGGCATCTACTACTCCTGTTTTCCTCTCTTGGCTTTCTGGTGATGTTGTGGACAGAGGGAGTTGATTGCTCTGGGGGTTTTTTTCATTTTTACAGACATAGTTGGTCAGTTAAGTCAGACTCTGCTCCTGCCAAGTTTCTCCTTGTTTTTCTGCTTGAGCTAAAGAGGGAGGAGGTTCTATTGAAGGAATGTAGAGACCAGTCGAGTGAGAAAGAAAGGAAGAGGTAAAAGGAAAAGGAGGCAAATCTTTCTGTAGCTTGATGACCACTAATGTGGGATTTTTTGAATCAGTTTTTTTTTTTTGCCTTTCTTTCTTCAGAAACTTTAGACCGCCTGCAGCGGAAGTGGTGTAATTTTCCCCACCAACTGTTTTACATTTTACAACGCTTTGTGTAGCTTCACACATTTTAACTGCGCTTACTTGAAGAAGCAGACCAAAAAAAGTGTTGTTATTTTGGTGTTAGGGTGGGGATGTCTTGCCTTTTTGTTCTCCTTTAACCTAATTTTCCAGAAAGTCCCGGCCCTCTGTCTAGACCAGTGCGGTATCGGCTCTGCTGTTTATTTCTTTCTCAAGCAGCCTCTGCTGCCCTGCTGATGTGTATCGGCGTCTGGCAGGGCCATGTTTACTCGCAGTCAGAGGAAGTCCATCTACATCTGTTCAACATCTGGGCCAGCTGTTACATGAAGGAACAAAGCGAAGCTGAATGCATGTCAGACTATAGATTCTCCTCCCCTCTTCAATAGCTGCCAGCCCGTTTAATAACTGTATAAATTACGCTGAGAGGAAAAGAAATGCACACATGAAGCCGTGGGATCCAGATTTGTACAAGGTGTTCAGCCTCTCTTCCCACACCGTCGAGCTAATCTCGAACGGTTTGCTCTCTCCCAGGTTTCCAAGCTTTTTTTGTGTTTTATCAGAAACGACAAATGTCACGAGAGCTTTTCTTTTTCACGCCACAATCGCTCATGTCAAGTACAAACCGACTGCGTCCTCCTTGTCACAAAGAAAACATTTTGCAAGCTGTTAACAATTCAGCTCAAATCTCAGTCTTTGAAAATGAAGATGCTTTTCTTCGGTTCATTGACTTGCAAATGATTCATGGGCCGCCGAGCAAAAGAAAACAACATAAAAAAGCAAAACAAAAGAGAGAGCGAGTTTCTGCGAGCAGCATATGTGAAATAGCCTTTGACGCGAACAGACTCGCCTGATCTGTCAGGATGATGTTAATGGGCGGCTGCGGCTCTCTGCAGGTCAGTTGTACTCCAGAGAGACACTGACCTCAGACTTGTCTCCATTTGCATGCATATTAGGTACATTATACACTGACAGCTGATAATTAGCTCCAACAGTGGGTGGTGGAGGTGTTTTATTAATTTTTTTTTTCTTCACGTTTGGCTGGTTTCGGAAGCCAGAGGTTTCCTAATCAGTTACGCCATCTTTTTAGTTTCAAGGAAAGAAAAAAACCCTCTCATCTCCACCAGTACGATTTGCTTTCATCACAAAAACAAAGTTGTCTTCATCCTGTTGCCTGTTTACTGCCCAGCATTGAGCTGAATTATTTATTTTCCGCTCACGCAGCAGCTGGATTTCTGGGTGTTTGCGAGAAGACTTAAAAATCGCTGTGAATGGAAAACTAATGCAGACACGCAGGCCGACCACATTACTGAAATTGCCTCGGCTTCCTCACATTTCTCCTCTTTTCTGGTCAGTCTGTGTTTTTACTGAGGAGAAGAAAAAAATAACAGCTGCATGACACCGGGCCTGGAAGCCATTACGCCGCTCCCACATTTAACTCCCTGCTTTCCCCCTTTTCTCTGGAGGGAACAAAAACTATTCGATGCGTTTTCTTTCCAAAGGTATTAAGACCCTTTAAACCTTTTTACCTTTAAGTGTTCAGTCCCTCTAAGTAAATATTTAATAGAGTCACATTTAGGTTTTGTTACAGCTTTACGTTTTCCAGGGTGTCTTTACAAGCTTTGCACATCTGGACTGGAATATTTGCTCATTTTCTTTGCACAATAGCTAAACCTAAATCTTATGTTTTTAACTGGATTTAGCTCTGTGTTGACTGAGCCTGACACCTGAATATGCTTTGATTTTAAAGTATTTCATCGTACGTCTTGCTATATGTTAAGAGTCTTGATCTCTGCACCAGTCTCAAGGTTTTTGTTTTTTCAGTTGTTTTGTATTTTGCTCCATCCATCTTCTCATCAGCTTCCCTTCCCCTGCTGGAGAAAAGCATTCCCCAAGAATAATGCTGCTTCCACCATGTTTGAATGTTATGATAATAACCAGCTCTAGTTTCTGCAACAAATAACATTTTGCACTCATTTCACTTACAGTATCATCTGTGCAGAGCCCTTTCTTCCTTCTCTTATGTTAACTGTATTTATTAATTACGTGGCATTTAAAGGAAATTTAAATGCACTGGATTTTATTCATGGGCATCAGAATATAAAGGCATGCCGCACATTTCAGAATTTTGTTGGCTAAAAATCTTTTTAAACCGTTTTTCTTCTGTTTCACAATTATGCACTGATTTGTTTTGGTCTGTCAAATAAAACCTTGATGAATGCATTAGAGTTTGAGCTACACTAACAGTAAATTGTTATCATTTAAATGGTTATCGCTTCAGTTAAAGTTGCATCACTTTTCCTGAAGGTCCTGTTTTATTTTTTTATTTTTATTTTTTCCCTTTTTCTGCCTCCAGAGACGGAGGAGGTTTCAGAGGACAGCCCCCGTGTGGTAAACGTCTTCCTCCCTGAACAACGGGGTTATTTCGTGCAGCACCTGGGCTACTTCCTGGCAACCTTCCTGCTGCTGGCTTTCATCGTCATCGTTGTCATCATGTTGACTAGGCGACGGAAAAAGAGAGGTAATCTGTTTGTTTTTTAGCTGCAGTCTTTCATTCTGTTTTGATGTTTTATCTGAATATTTTATGTATTTTCATTCTGATCACTGGTTGCTTGTTTCAGGGTTGGAGTATGAAATGGGTAGATCTGTTGGGTAAGACATGATTCTTTACTAAATACTAAAATATTCTCTTTTTTACGTTATGCTAATAAGAGTGCTTATGTAGTGCTCACTTTTAACCCAGAAAAGGAATTAGATTAGTCACTCTTTAGCTTATTTCTTTTAGAAACTACGTTTAAGACTCCTGTTCTTCCAGCCCAGAAAAGGAATTGGACCAGAAGATACTTGCTTACGTATACTTATCTACCAACCCTAAATAGGAGTATCGTGTTTATATACTTTGGATCAGCATTAGATTATTTTTCTTCTTTTGGTCTTTCCTTTGGTTTATTTTGTTTGTATTTCCTTTTAATTCTTGTAAAGCACTTTGTATTGCCTTGTTGCTGAAAATGTGCTACATAAATAAAATTACCTTATGTGTGTGCAGGGGGACTATGATCAGTGAAGGTGAGATAGCATTAGACTGCACAGAGATGAGGACTTACAACCAAGACTCCTTGAGTTCAGGTATTTATCCTCAAGCAGCAAACGCACGTGGCTTCTTCTGGCTACTAATGTGCTTTTTTTTTTTTGTCTGGTTACCCATGTGTTTTCTCCCGACTCCACAGAATTCAAAAACAACCTACTGAAAGAAAGAGATATGGTGAAAGAGTGCAATAAGGGTGAGACATTCTTCAATGCAAGTGCAGGAAAACACAAGCAGACACCGAAAGCTGAAGACTGTCCTCTTTCTCTTGCAGAATTCGATGGGAAGATGTGGAAGTGAGCGAGGCATTTCTAAGATGCTGCTGGCAGGTCCAGGGCAAACACCGGCGGCGCAAAGAACGACGGAGAGAAAGAAGGAAAAATAAATAAATAATGACAGGAAATCCAGGAGAAAACACAGGAGGATTACTCCCTCTGCTGTAACAAGAGCAAACAAAGCTTTTCCACTTTTAAAGGCTTTACTCTTTCATTTTTACCCCTTTTTTATATATATGCACAGCTTGCAGTTTGATCAACAAAACTATATGGTTAGTTGGATTTTGTCCACATTTCTTTTTTTCAGTTATTGTTGTTTAAAAGCATTCAGTTTGTCGCGATATGTGCTATGCATGCTCTCAGATCACTATTTTTCTGTTTTCTACATTTTTTTACTTTCCATCTTTTGCAGAAATTCAGTTGTACTGTAATATGTAAACTATACAATACAATACAATTCAGTCTTATTTATGAAACACTTTAAAGTAACACTATTGGGAAAAGTGCTGTATGCCAAAAAAACTTATAAAACAGACATAAAATCAAATCAACAATTAAAACATTAAAGCTAACACCTCAAGCTGAGTCAAAAGCCAAAAAGCTTTGATAAAAATAAAATATAAGGTCAATTTATGATTGAGACACATGTATAAGTGATTAACCTTAATATGGGCAGAGTGGTTCTCTGCCCAGGGTGGCATCTAGTTGGGAGTTTTTAATGCTTATTTGCTTGTCCAGTCCACTGGGGAGTGAGCGCCCCCCAGTGTTGGGAAGGCAAAAAACGTTCACCTCCGGAAGCCTAAGTCGACTACAACACATATTTCTCCCAAATGCAGCAGTTTACTTTATTTAATGTGCTCATCTAGCTTCACATCTAACTCTTTTGGTTGTTATAATTCACAAATATGTGCAGCATCAGGGTGAATTAGCTCAGTTCTGACTCTGACATGGCAATGTTCTGAGATTGAGATGCAGATTATGGTCTGCAAACTCATTTTGTGGAGGGTAGAAAATATTAGCTGCTAAAACTTGGAGGTTATTGGGAAGTTACAGTCCATGACTGATAAGGTGAGTGACAAAAAGTCGTATTTAACGTTATACATTAACGCAAATGTCATAAAAATTCCTCACAAATATTTCTGAATTAGCACCACAAAATCTGTGATTTTGATTTCAAAATAACACGAAAGCAATCACAAAATAGTGAAGGGACGGCTAATTATTAATATTTTAACAGTTTAATGGGTTTTATCAATTTTGATATGGCCCAAAATGAACGTTTGTAGAGGGTTTGTGTGCACACGGCGAAGCTCATCCAGGTATTTGTATTTCTTTTAATGAACAATTAAAGAACACCAACTTATTTTCTTCCTCAAACTTCCCATTTAAAAGTTTTTCCTCAAAAGAAAAATTCATTTATTTCTAACTAACAGTGATCCGAACTGAGGGCTCAGTGAGAGGAAACTCAGGAAATATCTGAATGTTACAGTAAAAGATTAAATTGGGGACTTGAAGATGTCATGACCTGGTTAGTACATCACTGATTTTATTAAGGTAACCTGCATGTCAAGCTTACATTTACTATGAACTGTGTAGCGCCTGTCAGGTATTTGTGTCTGTTATTGTAAATAACAAGCGATAAACCAGTCTGTCAATTATTTGGCTGTTTTTCTGAAATAAAGATTTTCTCTCATTACAAATATTTTCTTTGGATTAATTAACAGAGCTTGGAAAAAGATGTAACTGGTCTAAAGATAAATGATAAAATCAAGCTCTTTGGTCACTGAAATGTATTCAAAATGTCAAGTAATTTAATTAAAAATCTGATCTATTCTCATACAATATTTGTTTCATTACACACAGATATATCTAAAGTCCTTATTTTATTTCATTTTTAAATTGTGATGATTATGACCTATATCAATACAATTCCAAATTAAAATAAAAAAACCTTTTCTTTTCTAAAAAAATCAATTTAAATTTTTTATTAATAATTTTAGTTTTAATTAAAAATGTAATTAAATGTTATTAAAATTTTAATTAAAATAAAAAACCAATTTCAATTAAAATAAAAACAAAAATTACATTTTTTTTTTTTTTTACAAAAAGTAGTGATAATACTGACTTTTAAATTAAGAAATGTTATGTTATGGACTACACAATCATAGGAAGACTACTGATTTTAAAATATTCCAGCAGCTACTGACAAAAAAGGATAAGCAACAAAAATTGAAAGTTGAGTGGAAGAAAAAAAGTGAGGTGGACAAAGACTCGTAAGCAAAAGCAAAGCCCATCTGCTGAATCTGGAGAAGATTTGTAGGTCGCAAACTGTGGTTCTTCCAGAGAAACATCCAGGACTTGGATTTGAACGGTGACATTCATTGAGCTGCTTCTGAATCAGAAACAACGCTGGAACCGTCTTACCTGGGCTAAGGAGAAAAAGGACGAAGGACTTTTAGATTAAAGGGAATTTCTCGTTTCATTTGTAACATAAGTTGACAGAGTTTAAGTTTTGGGAGCCGAGTCAGTTCAGGTGTTGACCCAGTGAGTTTTATCAAGTCCAAAGTCAACACTGTTATCCACTGGCACATTTTAGACAGGAAAGCTTCATGGAGATTCTGATTCCAGTTTCCACCTCGGCTTGGTACTCTAAAAACTACCAGTAACTGGTTTGACTGGGTAAACTGGCCCACAGAGAACCTAGAGTATTGTCCAGAGGAAGATAATCTGAGCTACACTAGTATTTTAGGAATTTTATCTGTAAGAAAAAACACATTATATAGATAATTTATACACAGACGGATGTTTCAAAGCCTTTGTTTCTGTTAACTGTCCATTTACTGCTAATGGAAACATGATATTTAAAATTAGAAAATGATATCATACCAATAAAAAAAAAATAAGAATGTGGACTTAATGAAAAGCATGTTTAATTTTAATGTGACTCATGCTCATAGAATATATATTTGAGCTTGTGAAATATAATATTTTACAGTTGGCTAAGATGAATGTATTAGAAGTACTTGTTTGGTCATATAAAATATTTAGTAAATATTTAATCATCTTAATCAAACTTTTTGAAACGGGGCCAAAACTGTAAAGTTAAAAGTATTTATCGGCCACAAAAATTGTATCTGTAAAAAATAAATAAATTGCAAAACCATTTATTTTTGTAAAATCAAACTAAGTAACAATAGCTTAAAGAAATGTACTAGTCTGATTTCTTTACAGGAATCTTCTCTAAATATATTCTAGGCTACAAGAACATGATATGTATGAGTCCCTCCTTAAAAATCAAACAAACAAGCATAAAAACAAAAACAAAACAATTTTTATCTATATTTAATACTTTTGAGTAAAAGCTACTGTATGTTTGAGATGCTATGTACTGTCATGTTATGTAAAATTAAAAGAAAATAGTCTTTAAAAAAAAAAAAGATTTCTAGTTTAAGATTATTTAAATTTGTTTGCATCCTTTTTAATCAGTGAACATTTCACAGTAATTTGCTTTAAGCAGAACAGTCTGGTGAAATAAATCTGCAATAAATATCTCCTGATCTAAATTAACTGGAATAAAATCACTTTCTACCGTTTCAGTTGGACTAAAATGACTAAAAACAAAATTCATTTATAAAATATAGCATCTATTGTGATGCACCTTTATTTTCTGACATAAAGAAGTAAATAACAAGACGTGGCTATGGCTTATTTGCGCTTTATTAGACCGTTTCTTTGTTTCCTGTGCAGTGGGGTGAGGGGGTTGTGTAAGACGAAGCTCAGACGCGCCACTAGATGGCAGCACTGTCTAACCAATTAGAAAAATAGCAATATTCCCAACTCCATATCGCAAGGATGTGGACTGTCCCTTCCTGTTTTAGTGCCGAGAGAGCCACCGTAGCGCCTCAGACAGTAGCAGGAATACAGGCACCCACAACGCGATTATGTCCGGTTTTTCGTCGCGTTCGTCGGGCACACGGAGCCGCACTGCGCGCCGCGGGCTGCACCGCTTTCGCTGTTAGGGGACGCGGTTCTGCTGTTCTCCCGGTAGCTGGTAACATAGCAGGCCTGTTTATTGCGCTGCCAACCCTTGTTCCTTTCCTGTGTCAATGATTGTCCTCCCCTCAGTCTCTCATGGCGGAGACTAAAATAATATATCACATAGACGAGGAGGAGACTCCTTATCTGGTCAAGCTGTCTGTTCCTCCGGAGAAAGTCACTTTAGCGGATTTTAAAAATGTCCTCAACAACCGACCCGTCAATAGCTACAAATTCTTCTTTAAATCCATGGACCAGGATTTTGGGTAAGTGGCCGGTTATTATTATTATTATTTGATGTGTTTTTTTTTTTTTTTTTTCATTATTAGCCAGCTCGGGTTGCTGGTTTTCAGGGCCCAGATAGATGGAACATCAATCGAGTCGGGCTGCAGCCTGGTTACCTGCGTGCAAATTGTAGTTGCATGTCTGTCTCCATGCTCCTGGCACCTGCTCATTATTCCAGGCTGCCCTGCGCTCAGCGGAGGAGGCACACGAGTTGTTTGAAGTGATACCAGATCCGTCCGGAGCCCTAATGACGCAGCTCTGCACGGATTACACACACAGACCAGACCAGAACCCCATGCTCCTCACATTAGTGACAATATCCCAACCAGCTGCAGCAGCGCGAGGGTCTGACAAAAGGTTCATGCCCAAGTTCTCAGGTTTCAAAATATTTGGCCTTTCTTTCACTTTCCCCTCCGCGGTTTAGTCACAGCATGCGGAGGTTTTTTCTTTTTCCACAGGTCTGGTTAACTCATTAGGGCTATCATAGGAATTAATGTGTACAGCAGGTGAATCCTGTGAATAATAACCCACAAATATTCAACTTCTTATTCTAAACAAACCAATGAATATAAATGAGTAATGCGCGGATTAAGCTTGGCTCGGACCGATTCCCAGTTTTCCTCGAGGACTGACTTTCCGATTCTGATTTTCATCGATTCTTCTCACACTATTGCATTCAGTTAGGTGTTAATCAGTATATTTTCTTTTTAAAAGAGTAATTTTTTTTTTCAATATCTAAGACATTTAAATGTAAATCAGATTTATAAGTATAAAAACAAAAACAGTGGAAATCGGAAACTCTTTCTAAGCCATCATCTTTATTATTTGAGCTGCAAAACCGCACAATTTATGATGTGCAAATAATACATAAGCCCAGGACTTCTCATGTTCCAGTTGTTTTATTGCCTTTGCTGTTTAGCTAATAACTTTTTTAAATTAATCTAACTTTGATCCTTCCTGGTCTACTTTTGAAAAACCTTTATTGTGATGGAAAAAGCATTTTGAGCTTATAAACTTTGATTGTGGTTAGGATTATTATTATTCCACAGTTTTTTGAATGAGGAATATTAAAAATAATTGCTCTGCTTACATTTCAAAATGAGATTAAATTAATTCATTGTGCCATATTTAGCAGAAACGTTGCCCTATTTTGGTCATGTATCTTTTTGATATTGAATATGTTTTACTTTTAGAACAGCCGACGCTCTAACTATATGCAGCGAAAGATTAATATTACAAAATATTTGTGATGAATCTTATCACATTTTCCTAATTCTAGGTAAACCTAATAGTTACCTAATTCTGATCTCTAGTGGTTTTGAAAACACCAGGAAACTACATGATTATCCCCATTTATTCATCAATGTTTACACATGATCTGACTTTTAATAAACTTAATGTATTTATTGGTTTGATGCATTTATGAAATAGGAAGAATTAATGTAAAATCAAAATATTTGAGCTGCTGATTATCAATTAGAACTGATTGGAAAACATTGTGAGACTCCCATGGATCTATAAAAATGCTTGTTTGTTCTTCTCAAGGAAAAACAAAACATTGCTTTACTTGTTTATCCCAGAGTAATAGTGGTTAAATTACACTCAAATTACCACAATGGAGACAAAGTGTTGCATTTAATTGCATATAACATGTTTAAATAAGTTCTCTTTTAAAAGAAATAGAGCATGTAGAATAGGAATGTTAGCAAAGAATCACACCAAATTCTAATTTCCAATTGTTTTGTTCAATAGCTAACATGTCGATTCTAATTGGTATTTAGGAACTAAATGATTAGAAGATATAAGAACAGCAGTAAAATATTTTAAGCCTTTTTGTGAGTGTTCATTAGTTGTTTTAAACAGGAGAAGAGGAGGTCTCGCCATACAATGGTTTTATTGTTAGAACAAAGACAAATGAATGCTAAAATTAGCATCTTTTATTAGCAATTAGCGCAGGTAGCTTGAACAGCTAACTTTGTTCTGAATTGTTTCTAAGCTTTCCTGCTTTGCTGACTTTTTTTAGAAAACCTCACTAATACTGAAAGTAGATTCATTTGTGTTTCTTGGAAGAGAAAGATTGGGTATTTTAGTCTGCTGACATCCGATCAATTTGAATATTGGGTGGATTTTTTTTTTTTTTTGCGGTTTTAATTTCATTAAAGCATGGGAGCTTCCTTTCACGTTTCTTGTCCTCACCTTGTAACTTTGTCCTGGCTTTCAGGAGTCCCAGCAGGTCTCCAGTTTGCTCAGTCAGCCAGGGGATGAAGTGTGTGTCATATGTGGGCACGGGTCACATTAATATGCAGTGCTGTAATCGTGAGCATAGTTGGAGGAAGTGATTCCACAGAGCCAAACGTCACTTATTTCCGCTGCGTTCTGGGGAAACTGGCTCTTCCTGGTCGGCGGAGTGCTTTGTCCCCGGCTCTGGCTTCCTGCCTTCTCGCTGCAGGCCAGGCTTCTCGCTGGGCCTCAGGTGATCAACAAGCAGATTATGGAAACAAACAAAGCATATTTGCTCACTCCACATGGAGACATGACTCCATTTTCCTGAGCACTTTGCTATGAACGCCAGACGTTCTTGCATGATTGTGCACCAAACATATTTCCACACTGAAAAAAAAAAGGCATCTCGACATTCACTGCAGGCTTTGAGTTGAGGCTAAACATCCAGGCACTCTGGGCGCCTTATAGTACTGACACAGTATAGAAGTGAAGCCAGTCAGAGGCTAAAAGAAAAACGGCGCTTTGTGGTAGCCATACTGGCTGTGCTGCATCCAGACGACAGTATGGCTGCCGAAGAATTAGCAACCACAGAATAAGAGTGCAGCGCAGAGAGGGAAAATATCAAATCCCCTTGCAGTTATATTCAGTGTTTGAAATGTAAATGAGCAGTCAGTGCTTGGTCCTCTGTAGTAGACCCCCTGTTGTGCATCCAGAAGGGGGAAAAAAAGCCAATTTCTTGAAGGATTTCTGGACTCCATTTATGCTCGCCATATCAGCTCTTAAAGCGACGGCCACACAGATTTGGTAAACATTTTGCACCCTGAGCGTATCTGAGCTCACCACAGAGAACATGGCATTTCAGGTTCCCCAGAATGCATTTCACCACCAGCTACAGCATTTGTATCCACACTTCAGAGAACAGCAACGTAAACAATGCATTTTGTTCAGATTTATGCTTAATTTATTTTGGTTTTTGACGTTTTCTACAGTTATAATCCTCTGTTTGTCAGGACGGATAAAACAGAAAGGAATCACGTTTGGCTTGTGGTGACACAACCCACTCGCCTTTTCTTTTCGGAAACTTCAAGGTGACGTAACGGAGCTTCGCCGTCGGCGGTGGTGAGTGGGTTTGAGACCTCACTATAATTCAAGTCACAGAGACTCTCTGGTACTGAGGAAGCAGCCAAGCTGAAGGTCTGAAAGAAACAGGCTTGTTTGTGACTCAGAAAGTAGAGGGACTGGCAGGGGGATCTTTCTTTTGCAGAGATTGTGATGCAGAGCTTCTGTAGTTGAAAGGATGAAACTCTGCAGCTTTTTGCTCAGATGTACTCCTTTATCTCCTCACGTACTTTTACAACCTGAGGATTGCGACAAATTTGAAGGCTGTGCTGCAGTTTGTTGTCATATAGCATAAACGGCAACACTTCCACTGTGGTAATGAATTCATGATAGTGAAATTCATTACCATGAGGGGGGAGAAGACGGGGAAATGTTGACTAAACTGTCACATTTTAGGATTTAATGCTGTTTACTATGTAATTACAATTAAATCTATAAAATCTAAATGTGAAAAAAGATTGATGTAGTTCTTAAAAAAATGGAAAATGAAGGAAATTTTATTAGTCCTGTATATTTATCATATCTGCTTTTCATTTTGACAAAAGATTTAAACTTTAGCATCCAGATTCCTCAGGTCTTCTGGAAAATGTGTTCATATAAAACCCAAAGTAACAACAAAAATCCGTGAGCTGTACTATAATTTTCAGAAGAGTCTTACTGAAGATTTGAGGACAGTAGAGACTATTGTTGTATTAAATAGGGAATTTAAGATTAATCCTTTTAGCTTGGCTTTTGGCTAAGCTTTGGTAATTAGGATTAATTATTTATTATCAAGTCTTATGCGTAGTTAATCATTTGCTTTATTTCTTTTTTGTGATGTATTGCCGTGATTAATAAAATTTAGCGCTATTGTTTGAATTAAATGTGTCTACTTAAATGCCGATGGAGGAAAAATTGTCAGATTATAATCTCTTCGTTCGTCTATCGATGCAGATAAGCCCAAAATTATTCCCACCCCTGGCAAATTCAGGTTTGAATTTTTTTTTTTTTCTACCATGACATAATTTAAGCATCCCTTAAAAGAGAAAAAAAACAAAATTTTGGAATCATTTTTCAGTTTTTAATTACTTTTTTCATAAAAATGGCATGCTGAGGTTGGAAAGCCACTTTACCATCACCCTAATCTTAACTTCCTCCACATTTATTTTTTTTGATCAGATTCACGGTCAAACTAACGGATTGATTTAAACTTTTTCTCCTCAAAATGATAATATAAATGGAGATAAATGTATAATTTAGTACAAAAGTCTGAAACTTTGCAACCCAAAGAGCCATGTTTGCTTATAATACAAATATTATCTGAACTTTAAACAAAATACAATTTAAATTTTCCGATAAGTATCTACTATTTGTAAATTTGTTGTAATTTTTAAAGAACCACAATTTTCTCTGTTTTACACTTTTAAATAAAGAAAAATTGAGGTTTGCAAAAAGTGGATTGATGTATTTACTATGTGATGTGTTTTTTAAAATCACATAACCTCCAACCTGATGACAAAAAAATTAAAGATCTACCGAAATATCACCTGTGCTTTCACTGCCGTTCTGTTGTGGAAATCCAGTTTATTTATTCCACGTACAAACTTGCATTTATTTTGATATTTCTATTTAAAAACATGAGTTACTGCTTTATCGTTTTTAGACAAATATTAAGAGCCACAGCGGGAGGTTCAAAGAACCACTCAAAGCTGCAGAGCCGCATGTAACAAACTCCTTATCTACTGAGACTGTTTCTAATCCTACCTACAAATATTCAGCTTTTCTGTTTCTGCCCACCTCAAACTGCTGCTGTGTGCTGATTTCTACCTCCTTCTGCTTTCTGGTTCAGGCTAAAAGTTTCCCACCGCGTTCTCCTTTCAAATCCCAAACAAACACGCCTTGATCTTCTCCAGCTAGACAAATATCTGCTGCAAAATATTCCATGATTGTCAGGGTGTAGCTTGTGCCATTAACCTGTCAAATCTGCTGAAGCAGTCCAGTGTAATAACTGACTGGCAGCTTCACACCAGACTGCACGTCTCTCCACACGTGGTTTGTTTGTGCAACATTTTTAGTGCCTGAGCATGTTAGTAGTTCAAGAGGGCAACGCAAACCGGTCCTGATATCAGATGGAAGCTGTTAAAGATGTGATCTGGTACAGATTGAAAATCCAGCAGCTCAGTCCTGACAAACAGAAGGAAGAAGCATGGCTGCTGTGTTATTTATACAGACCACTCCCACTTCCTCTCAAGTCACCTTACAGCTGCGGAGAAGAGGATGCAAGCACTTCCTAGCTAGCGAGCAGCCGGCCCGGGACGGCCGGGTTCTCCTCTCCCTCCCGTTTCCTCCCTGAGGTGGAACAAGCCACAGCGGCAGAGTCTTCGCTCTGCGGTTTCCACAAGGCTGCGTTATCTCTGCCCACCACTCCCAGCTATACAGCTCCCACAGCATCGCACACACGTAAAAAAAAACAAAAAACATCTAACTTGGCTAATCATTTCAGTTAGTGGGGAAATTCTGGAAAACATGAAGTGCTGGAGAAAAAAAGGAAGCTGTAAAGTCGCTGCCAAAGACACCCCTGCGTAAAATCTTCTTAGGATTTTCTGCTGCTCTCAAGTCGTGCCGCTCCCTTTTTATAAATCCTGTTCAAAGCCAAGGAGCTAATGTGAGATCTCCACAGAGTTTTAGAAACACTTGGTTGTAACAAATCAGGGAAAATCCCAAGAAATAAAACCACATAAAGACATGCAGGAGAGCAATAAGCTGAAAACTGGCAAATATGTCACTGTAAGCCACTTCATGCGCTTTCCCCTCTGCCAGCGCGACAGACCAAGCAGGTGTGGAGTCTTCTCGCTGCTGAACCGTGTCCCAGCAGGTCAAAGGGTAACTGTCAGGTATTTTTGTTGGGAATTTACTGCTGAACGCAGTGAGGGAGCCTCTTACACCAAATGACTCTATTAATACACGGTGCAGCGCCCTGACACGCTGTCACCATCGCTCGGACTCATCCATCTGTTCATTCATCCGTCCATCTCTCAACTATTGAATAATTTCAGCAGGAATTTACAAACAGCAACTGACTGATTACTTAATAGTGATTTCCTCCAATTTCACCCAAATACAGTTGAAAAAGACATAAATCGTATTTTTTCTCGCTGTCTGACATTGATTCAGACTCTACTGTTCCTGTTGTAGCTATGATTTTATTTAGGATCCCATAAATCCGATCTATTTGCTAAATGCCAGAATGATGAAGGAGATCATTTTTTTAAAGGACTGAAATTTAGAAAGGCATGTGTTTCATTACTACAGCGGTGCCAAACTCATTTTCGTTTTGGACCAAATCAAGATCATGAATGCTCTTAAAGGGCCGGTTGTGCCAGAATGTATTAATAAAACCTGTTCACAAACTGTTAAAATATCAATAAATTCTTAAAATTAAATATTATTGAACATATTTTTAGTCCCTCCAGGATTTCACAATTTTTCTTGTGATTTTTTGCAATAAAAATGTAATTGTTTGTAGTACCAATTTGGAAATATTTACAATATTTTGCTGTTATTTATTTATTTGCTCATTGATTTGATTGATAACATAATATTTAAGAACACGTAATGTTTAGTCTGGAATCTAGAGGGCCACATAAAATGCTACGGCGGGGCGGATTTGGCCAACGGGCCTCGAGTTTGACACCTGTGCATTAGTATTTAATCGAATTGCTTTTTAACTTGCATGAGTTGATGAGGATGAGGAGGCACACACGATGGTGATTGACAGCCCTAAGATCCACCTCATGGCTGTGATTGGTTACTTCTAGTTAGCAACCAATCTGAGCTCGAATTCTTTCACAGATTATCCACCTCATACTATACTGTCACAACAGTTTCAACAAATGTGTAAAAAATATATTTTTTAAAGTTACATACTGCAGCTTTAACTAGTATTGGAGTGAAATATCCTTTTTCCATCCGTTTTAAAAGCTTGGTGAGTGGTTTGGGCTCATCTTGTTGATTACATTTATCAAATTTTAGTGCCGTCTGTGTGTGTCTTTAGCTGTCCAACCCTTGAGGCTCATTGTGAATCATGAAAAGCTTTGCAGGTTATTATTTCTGATTTATGTCCTTTCAAACATGATATTTCATCTCACCTCGTTGTGTTCGGTGCCAGCAGGCAAACAAACTTGATGTCCAAGTGTTACTGTTACGGACTCAAAGTGGCACCAGTGCTGCTCTTTAAAGCTCACCGTGACTTAAAGCTGTCAGAGCCATTTTGAAAAACGTGACTGTCAAAGTGTGAATGTGGCTCTGTGTTTGCCAGCGGCGTGTGAAGGTGGAGCGCTTCCTGGTTATCTCCAGGTGATTCTGTCTCTCTGCCTCCCAGTCCTGTAACTTATGTGTCGTCCCTTTCCACAGGGTCGTCAAAGAGGAGATTTCCGACGACAACGCCAAGCTGCCGTGCTTCAACGGGCGGGTGGTGTCCTGGGTAAGTGAGATGGGTGGTGCAGCCTCGCTCTCCCTTTCTGCCTCGGCTGCATGTGAAACGCAGATCATTCAGTTGTAGAAATGTTGCACCTCCTTAGAGACTCTTAAAAATTTGGCCTTGCCACTCAGCCGAAGCGGAGAGGTGTAAGTGAGGCCATTAGATATTAACACCCTCCTCTTCTGCATTGAATACTGTTACTCTAACCTTATCAGCTAATGCGCTGTTGAATTAAGTAACCCTGTAGGGTTTGTGGCGCCGGACTATAAACATGAACTAAAGCTCCCCTTTGGGAACAAGAAAAAGGTTTGTGGTATCGGTGAGAGGAGGATTTACATCTTCATCTTTGTTTGCCCCCACAGGACACAATATTTCAGTTAAAGCTTTTAGCATTGATCTAAAACTAAAGTATACGATGTATAATTTAGTTTGACAGGCCACTTATCCAATCAGCTTCATGGATCTTTTGTGTTGCTGCTACGTTTTATTTTATTTTGTTACTTTCCTTCATTGATCTCTGCAGGGAAAGTCATTATTCTGCTAGCCTGCCTCCATGGGAGGTCAGAGGTCAAAATTAACCACACTGTGATGGCTGTGCACTTGTTAGAGACTGCCATACTCAATAAGAGTTAATTAACATAGACGGTCACTGACAGCAGGACCTAAGGTATTGACTAACGCCTGAATCTGTGCAACTTTACGACAGAGCTCATTAATTTACTTGTATTTATTTATGACGGGGGACAATGCTAAAATTAAAACAAAGTAATTGCTGCTCCGCACATCGGCTCTCTAGCCAGTGGCTGATATGCAGATCAGTCCCTGATTGGTCACCAAAAGCTATGAAGTTAAATCAAGATCAAACAATCTGCTTAAAACGACATACAAATAAAAATAACAGTGTTTAAAAGTTACCCATAGGCGTTGAGATTCTATGGAAACTTTAAGTAATAGTACATATTTAACAAAAAAAAAAAACACCAGATATTTTGTGTTTCTTCTGAAATGGCTGTAATAATGATCGCTACAATTTGTTTGTTGTTTTGTTTTTAAAACAAAACAACCTGGATATTTTTTGCTTATTTTAACTGTATGCAGTTCTTTAAATATATTTGCCCATTTATCCATAACAACTGGAACTTTCAACATCTAGCAAGTTATTTTCGCCCCTCACATTAATTTCACTTCCTGCTACTGCGGGGGTGAAATTACCGTAATAACCCGACATTGGCTGGAAAGCGCAACATCTCCCCTTTCGGAAACGCTGGAATTTTTCAGATTGTGCAAAGTGTGGTGGAATTACGGTACTGCTAATTTGGCTGGATCCTATTAATATAATAGGGTTATTAACCCTATTATTATTATAGGGTTAATATAATCCTAAGGGTTATATTAACCCTATAACCCTTAGGATTTATAGGGTTAATAATGAATTAGCTGGCTTATTTTCGTAATTAGCTAGCTAGCATGCAATGAGCTTCTTTACAAATATTTCGCCCAACTGTAACTTTAAAACAAATTACTTCAGGAAGTAATTTGTGGCGCTTCTTTAGTTTCCACACTGTGACAACGACAAAGAGCCAAAGCTCTGTTTCTGGTAAGTGAGAGAAAAGAGGTGGAGTCTTTTTTTCTGCCGCTGACCGGCGGTACACAGCAACAGGTGGGGGAGGGGTGGCGCCTCGTTTCTGCAAAAACATTGCAGATTCCTGCAATACTTTACACTTTAAGACCCCAAATGAAGACAATCAATGCTGTTTTAAAACCTTCATTCTGGTAACATGTCATTTTAATGTTTTTCAAAACGTTTCTCATTGTAAAGAGAAATATTTCTGAGATTGTTTTTGACCTGTCCTTTAAAAAAATAGCTTAAAAGTTTCAGCATTCATTATTATTATTGCTATTATTATTAGTGTGTGAAGTGTCTTCAATAGTTCACTCAAAGTTTAACAGATATTGATAACTGTTAGTTATAATTTCTCACATCTCCTTTATATCATATAAATTATACGTAAAGCTGAAATTCTGCTGCTAAACCATAAATATTTTTCTTAATACAGAGTTTCTTGTTTTCTGCGTACTATTTGGTTGGTTTTATCTGATACACTACACTTATGTACTGTATATTCTCTATTTCTGAGCTGTAATCATTTTTGTCGCTTGCATTGTCGCATTTTGGAGACAGTTCTTTAAAACTTTATACAAAGGAACTGTAGAACAGCATCTATAAAGTATTTTGTGGGGTTTTGCTTGCAAATACAGATTTTACTTGTACTTCAACTAGAGAGACGTACTAATTTGACTGAAATGTGAATATCTAATTTGACTGAAGCAAACCGTACTGTTACATTAGGGTCCGAATTGTGTACAGCCTAAACTAATTTGCAAACAGTGGAGCAAAATAATTAAAAATCACAGCCAGATTGTCCTCAAATGTAGTAAAAAACATCATTAATGACTACATATTTGGTCTTTCTTAGGAAATAGTGGCAGTTTTAAATTGAATCGATGTCAGTTGCAGTTCAGTTTAAGTTCTGCAAGTAATAAATGTTTTGCTGAGCCCTCGCATAGAGAAGGCTGTTTGTCCCACAGACGTTTGCTGTAGGTGCTGCTTGTGACCTTGTTTCACGGTGATTTAAAGAGGAGGAAAATCACTGAATGCATGAAGGTATTTATAGGAGATGGTCTCTGATTTATGTGAAGGTATGCAAGTTTTGCAAATCTGCTTAACATCTCGAGATGCTTCTCAAACTTTAGAGAGTTTAAAAGAGAAAATTGACATTTTTTTAATTGTTATATGAAACATGACTTTTCAAACTATGCTGAGGCAGACTCTAAATTTAGAAAGAAGTTTTGTTAAAGCAGATGTTGCTAAATTGTTACCAACTAAATACAAAGCTGTTTTATCACCATGCATCTGGAAACCTTCTCTGGTATTTGATTTAGGCAAATTAGGAGTTTGTCACCTAAAATGAAGAGAACCAAGACGTGAACTTTAATTTTCCAAAACAAAAACAAGCGGCTCTTAAACATGCTTTCCACATTTAATCCACATTTCTTTATTTAAATTGTTTATTATTAGTCTGATGTTAAATGTTGTGTTTTTTAATGAATATTTGATGAATTAATCTGTTCCATTAAGAACCTGTGCTAAATTGTATAAGATTTCTTGTGACCCATTTCAGAAGTGTTCAGAGTTCTCATGTGAATCTGACTCAAAAAAGGTTTTTATGTTTGTCACATTGTCAGTTCATCACAGAAAATCATTGGAAGTCAATTTTTATTCATCCACCTGATTTAAAGAAATGTCCAATTTCACATGTTGTAAAAATGTTGTACTGCATTCAAACAGAGCAAAGTAAATTATTGCTATTCTAGTTGTGTTCTCGGGGAAAAGTTGCAGATGAAATCTGCAATTACTAAGATCAAACAGAACACGGCAGGAAGTAATAATGTTGCAATTTTTTTGAAAATTTGAATTCTTTAAAAGCGGACCAAGACTTCTCCACTGCTTTTGTGGGAATCTACTTTCACCAAAATGACTCCTTGGATTAAAATAACGACAATCTTTTCTGTCAGCGAGCAAAGGGACACTTTCTATAGAATGTGGTCAAAGTGGATGGAATAACCTTGAGTCTGTTAGATCTGATTTTTGATAAACCTTGCCGCCACTCCCACCCAAGTTCTTGTTTGCTTGTTTTTGTTTTGTTTCTTTTTGTCTGTTTTTTGAAAAAAAAAAAAAAACAATAATTAAAAAAAATATATATATGTATGTATGTATGAAAGCAAAAGCAATATAATGTAATTATGTTATTGTAATATAACATGCTATTTCACAAAGAGAAATCATATAAAAAAAGATTAATCGTTGTCCCTGCAACTGCTAATCTTTGCATGCTCGTTGCTATAACCTTCACTACTCTGGTTCAGATGAAAGGATGGCATCATTGTTTTGTAAAAGCATTTTGAGACTGTAATTTTAAAGCATTTTCCTGTTTTCACTGATAACCACTGCAGTTATCATCATTTTTTCCTAATAGATATTACCTCTGACTGCACTTCTGCAAATCAGAAATAACTGATCATTTTTCCTCCTGCTCCCTCTCAGCTGGTCCTGGCAGAGAGCGCTCACTCTGATGGAGGGTCTCAGTGCACGGAGAGCCACCCAGAGCTTCCCCCTCCCCTCGAGAGAACGGGGGGCATCGGAGACTCGCGACCCCCGTCCTTCCAGTAAGTAGGCTGTCTGCCGCATGTCATGCAGGCGTGTTGGCAGATGTTTCCATGCGCCACCCGGGCCGTTTCTGCTGCAGCCGGTCCATATGTGCTAATTAAAAGTCATAGTCGTCGTCATCGACTCGTATGGGAAGTGTAGGTGGCCGCTCATGCTGAGGTGTGATTATATAGCATGAAGAAGTGTCCTGAAGTGCTGGAGAAGGCACGGGTGTGAGAATTTCTCCCACCCACGCAGCCATGAAGCGGCGAGTCGCTCCAGCCATCTATGTAAACATGATGCACTCGCCGTCAGGGCTGCTGATGCTTGAAATAGCCTCTGCAGCGTAAACATCTTCAGGCAAATACTTGCTCTCAGTGAGACCCATTGTGTTCAGTCACTCAGAGCATTCATCCGTTGCACAGCTAATAAAGACGCGCAGGCCCCCAAAAACACATCAAAGGTCAGAAATAGAGCCGGGCCTTGGCCACCTCGGCCCAGACTTTAACTTAAACCTGGCTGATTATAAAATATCACACCGGTCACCAAGTGGCCGCTAAATTTAGCTGGTGGGGCAGCAGAGGCCGTTACATCGCGGCAGCAATAAGACTGAGGCTCTATATTGAGAACATGCAATCTGTCATGTCTCAGTCTGTCTCTTTATCCACTGTTTGACATCTCAGCTCGCTTTTGCCCTCTATGGACCGCTCCCCGACAGCCAGGCTGATGATTTTATTGTTCCCAGCCAGATTTCACTGCTGCCACCTTGTGGCACTAATGGTAACGCAGTCCTTCCTCTCAATGCCTCATTTCCCTCCACCCCTCTTCCTCCTGCGCTCGCTCTTTCTCTTTCTCTCTTTACCGGCAGGCCTTTCTCTCAAAGCAGCGTTACCTTTGCTTATCCAGCCGTTTCTACCTCTCTTGAATATTATTACCACTCCATTACTTCTTTGTCTTTTATTCATGCATTTCACGTGTTTCTCCACATGAATAGCTTTATTTGAAAAATAGGTGTTTGGAGCTGAGAAAGGGACATACAACCGATGTGGCTGTGCTTGCTAATCCGGATTAAAGCACGCATCTCTATTTCCCAAGAGAGGGGCAGCGACGACTAGCAGCGGTGGGGGGAGAACTAAAGGGGGCGTATATAGAAAGAGGGGCAGCATTTGTTCACCGCTGTATCTGAGATAATCTCCCCCCGGATCAGCGGCCATCGACACCTCTCGCTGCCGTCTAATCTGCGCCGCTGTTCGTATTTGCATATGTGCGCTGACCTGCGCCAGGTGCACCCATTAGTTCTTTACAGCAGAAGCGTGCGAGCACGCCCCATTGAGCTCTTCATCCCGCTGAGTGAACACGGCATACGCAGAGTCCTGTCTGCTCTGTTATGTTTAATTTGCATGGATTATCCACACACACCGCCGCTGAGCTATGAGAGGTTATTGTTTTTAAACAAGGCTGGATGATGTTTGAAAAGGAGAGATGTCATTTGAGGTTGTTTTCACACCTGATAGTCTGGTAGACTCAGTTCAATTGGGGAGCAAAATTGCAACATTTGTGACATTTTCTGCTTTCACACTGCAGTGGGTCAAACTAGCTTGTTCTCCACCTCGCCTGTTGGTGGCGCTCCAACTTGAATCAGATAAGGAAACGACAGGAAAACCTTATTCGGACCCGACAGCACAGCGGCTTTCCTTCAGAATTCACACCAAATACTTTGTGTCAACATAAGTCTCATTAACGCAGTTATTTTTATTTTTTGTTTACAGATACAGCATGTATTAAAACACAGAAGAAAAAGACAAAACGATACAAAACTAACTACTTGGACATTAAAAGTCACATTTGGCTACAGTGAGGAGCTGGCGGTCAGTCACAGCAAATACTGACTGTTGTACTGCTAGCACACAGTAACAGACGCCAAATACGGTGTTCTTCAATGGACACACTTTACCAACTTCCACAACTCAAAGAACAAATCTAACATTTTAGATGAACATCAGTTTGATTATGCATTCACACCTCCTCAAACAAACTGGACTTTCTAGATAATCAAACTAGAGTTTGATTAAAGTAAACTAAATATGGTACCCAGGGTGCAGATGCACACGTTCTACCTGTGATTGTTCATGCAGGTGTTTCTCACCTGCCTAAGTGTGTGTGACAGACAGTTGAGTTCCCACCAGCTTCAGGTTTCCAAGGAGCCCAGTGGCGGTTTGAGTCCCTTAACCCCCGGTGCCTGAGGCCGCCATGTTTCCAGCCCACTGACTGAATAACAATCCACTCTCCTCCCAGAGCTGAAGTACTCAGGCCGGCCCGTTGCTTTGCCCACACCTGATCTACCACTTCTCACTTTTTACGTGATCTGTCACTCTTCCCCATCCGTCTCTCCCCAAATCACGCTCCAGGCACCATCTGGGCTTTTCAATAGGTCTCATTAATACCAGCATTGTCCGGAACGGCTCCCTCTCAGGCTATCTGGTCATTAATGACACTTAGTGCGAAACACATCACATACCGCAGAACAATGCAGCTGCTATTTTGGCCCCAGAGGGAGTGAATTTGAAACAGAGTGGCGATATGAGCAGCATATTCCCCTGCGGCCGAATGGCACAGGAACTGATATTGTAGCAGACAGAAGGATGCAGTAGCTGGAGGTTTTGTTTAGGAGTGCCTGGTTGACTGGAGAGTTACTTCAAAACGCTCCGTGTGGCAGCGTTGTTTGAAAAAAACAAAAGAAACAAAAACCGAAGTATCCCGGTGTGTGTTGCAGTGCCAACGCAGTGAGCAGCCGTGACGGCCTGGACACGGAGACGGGGACGGAGTCTCTGCTGAGCCACCGCAGGGAGCGAGAGAGAGAGCGCGCACGTAGGAGAGCGAGAGAGACCGAGCGTGAGTATTATTATCAGACAGACACAGATTGATGTGGAGAAAAAAGTCTCATTATCTCGTCATTTTTTTGGTGTCATTATATTTCAGTATTCCCTACTGTAATTTGAAAACCAGGGGTGTCCGAAGTCTAACCTCAATTCTGGAATTGAGCCAATCTGGTCCGAAAACATAGTTTGTTGATGGAGATGTACACTTTTCCATCTTTTAGGGCTTTTTGTCACAAATATACAGCTCTGAAAATATTGAAGAGTCCACTGCACTGAACCCCATTGAAAACCTCCTGATTTTTCCACCAAATATTGATTCCTGAACTCTTCCTGAGTGAATATGAACTTGTTTGTTTGGTATTATTTGAAGTCTGAAATTGTTCAGACTTCAAACAATTATTTTCATTATTTTGACCGTTTCTCATTTTCTCCAAATAAATATAAAATTTTTGCTTCCAATTCCAGTAGTTCATAGAATAAAAGATTAATGTTCATTTTACTCAAACATATACTTGAGAAAAGTAAAATCAGAGAAACTGATCATTTTAAGTGGCCTCTTAATTTTTTCCACAGCTGTAAACGTATTATTATTTTTGCATTCACCTTAATTTCGAAGTCCACAACTATTGACTTACATTTACTCAAAAGCAAATCTTAAAGCCCAAATAAAAAACAAAAAAGACAAAAACTTAGAAACTGTAGGCCTGTCTTCATTTCATACAGAAAGGGAATCTTGCAATATCTCCCTTATGTTCTGTATCTGCAATAATTTACTGATGCTTTTCCTGAATTTCAATAAAAATGTAAAATTACGTCTATTACTGAGTGGAAGCAGGAGTACCTGGAGAAAACCCACACATGCACAGAGAGAACATGCAGGAAGACTCTGGCTGGGATTTGAACCCAGGACTTTTTTGCTGAAAGGCTGCGGTCAGTAGTAAAGTTAATAAAAGCTTCACTACAATTGGTTTCAGTAAATTGGATTAAACCAAATCAAAACAAATGAAAGCAATTTCAGATTTCACATGGGAACCATGTACCATCTGGTTTCCACTTTACAGCAGCAGTGCAGGGTATCGGCCACATAAAATGGTGATTGTGGTCATAATGTGACCAAGTTCAAGACACAGCGTATCTTTGCAGAAGCCCCTTGGGTTCTAGTGGTACGACTCGTTCTAAAACCACTTCACATTCAAAATAAGAAGCGAATTAGTTCACTGTGGGTTAAAGTTTCTGGAATTTACTGTCTTGCCTAATAATCATCTGCTTTCCACGTCTCAGGATTCTGATTTCCTCCTGCCAGTCACACTCCAGTCTGAATGATGGTTAGATCTGGTCATAAGACGGCTTTTTATGAAATATTGGGGGGAAATCTGCAGGAGTTGTTTCTGAAATACAAACCACTCTGACATGGTGAATCTGGAAATGATGTACTTGACTAAAGAGAGGATTTAGGTGAAGCACGAGTCACAGATTGCGCTGCTTGCTCTCTGCTGTTGCTGTTGACAGCTGAACTGGATTTCGCTCTCCCTCTGTGTGTCTCCCCCCGTCCTCCTCGCAGAGAGCCAGGCTCCCTACATCCTGCGCCGCTGGCTCATTAACCCAATACTCATTCATTTATGTGGTGCAATTAGGATGACAGATCAGCATCAGTTTGGGGTTGTAGGAAGGACTCTCACATGCTGGAATCACATTCAACCATATTATTAATACAACTGCATGTAAAAAAGCTTCGTAAAAGTGATCACACTGCTTGAACTTTTCCATATTTTGTCACGGTTTAGCCACAAAGTTGAGTGTGTTATATAATAGACCAAAACAGAGTACAAGAAACTGCATTTCTGTCAACTTTACTCTAATTCCACTTGAATAAAATCAAATGCATTCAGAAGCCTCCTAATTTATAGAGTTAATCTGTATGTATTTTATTCTCTGTATAACTCACCTGTTCTTTTACAGCCTCAGAGATTTGTCAGAAAATATTAATGAACAAACGGCATAAGATGGATCATGGGTTAAAGATGTGGAGACATTTAAAACAGGAACAAGTTATACAACAGCTCTTTTATCCAAAAATAGAACGGCACAGAAAGAGCTGGTTATGGTAGCTGACAGAGAAGGAGCCTGAAGTCTGAAGAAGCTTAGGTTTGAGATTTAAGTTGACAAGATAATTATTATTCCTGCATTCTCCAAATCTGGTCCTTATGGAAGAGAAAAACACTCAGAAAACACAGAAAATATGTGGAATAAAATGCTCTGGTCAGATCAGACCAAAATTCATCTTTTTTGTGCCTCACTGTAAACACACCATGCCTGCAGTGGAACATGGTGATGGCAGCATTATGCTGTGGGAATGCTTCTCTGGAGCAGGGGAAAGTGAAACTGATCAGAGTTGATGGGAAAATGATAGAGCAAAAAATACACAACAATTGAGCAACGCTTCTTCTCTCTCCTTTTTCTTTGGTTCTAGTGTCCTACAGTTCTTGTGACATGTTTGCTATTTTGTAATAAGTAGAAGCTAGGTATCGTTTACATACTTGAAATAAGTAATAAAAAAAATCCCAACAATATACATACAATAAAATAGTTGAGCTCTAAGTATATTCATATGTTAGAATGTCCAATTGAAAATCTGTTGTAAGACTTTAAAATTTTAAATTATTCTTTAAATTATTCTGCTTTTTGTCTGGCTATGGGCAAAAATATCCACCTATAGATGTGTAAAAATAAAACTTACATATGCACCAAATACAAACTCATGCGGTGACATCGATGCCACATTTTTCAGATTTTTTCCCAGCTGTACCAGTATGTGCTATTTTCTGCTGGTCTGCCCCATAAAGTCCCAGTAGAATAGCCTGAAGATTGAGCTTCAGCTCATGTAAATTCCTCTGCAGGACTCTCTCTCTCTGCTTTCCCAGAGATTTATCTTCTAATACTCTGCTGGATTTTGTTAGGATCTTGATTTGGCAACAGATTCCTTCTCACTGCTGTTACAAGCAAACTGAACATCTGCTGTTTTGGCTTTGTTGTCGGGTGAGATGTAACCCAGACGAACAAACTGGGCATCTTCCTGCTTCCTCCACTCCAATTTCTGTTGGGTTTCAACATCCTACTCGACTCTTCGACAAAACCCAACCCCTCTTCCCGTCTCGCTGCCCCTTATTGCCTGTATGTTTGTTAGAGCTAATTAAATGAAACCACCAGAGGGAGCCAAGATGGCCCCTGAGGGTTCACCAGCAGCTCAGCAGCTCATAAATCTGGCAAGCAGGGCCTGGTGAAATGTAATTCGGTTTGTCTGAGTGTGGAGAGCTGGATGTGAAGACATATGAAGCAGGAAGTGGCAGCGCCCCACCTTGCTGCCTCGCTGCCGGCAGCATCATGATGAGCAGCAGGAATTTCCCTGACACCTTATCCACACGCTTTAGGTGATTCCTCCTTAGTGTGAGAACGCTCGCTGTTGGACGGTCATGAGTTGTTTATAGATCCACCAAACTCATCTCCTCATATTTAAAACAAAAATTAAGCTGTTGGATATTTTACAGATCTCGAGGCGGATTTTGTTATTTTTCAGGTCTGCAAATGTATAGAAAAAGAAAATAAGAGTCTGGAAAAAAATAGTGCTTATTAATTTTCGTAAACACTAAACGTGGTGCCCTCCCCTCCATTTTGTTTTTCCTGTTTTCCTTCCTTCTCTCCGTCATACCTGTTTCTCTTCTTGTTTTATTCCTACCTCCTTTCCTTCTTTTTGTTAAAAAATGTTTCCTTCCTTCCTCCCTTTATATTCTTACTTTTGTTCCTCATTGTTCCTAGGATCCCTTACATATTTTCATTGTTCCTTCCTTCATTCTTACTTTCTTCATCCACATATCCTTTCTAAACTAGAGAACTATAATATCTTATATTGAACATAAACACAGATTCACATAAATGTTTGGAAACATTTTCACATGAAAAATGTTAAGAAATCAATTTGTGATCCAAATGGCATCATGAATCTGGGAAAAAAAAACCTAATTTCAATGCATTTTTTCTAATAAAAGAGAAAAACGTATAGAGTGCTGCTTTTACATTAATTGTGATGATGTTCCCTGCTGTCTGGATTGAGGTCAAAGAAAATACAGCTAAGCCAAAGCACTTTTGCCAGTATTAAAGTATTAACAGAGAGCAGAAAGGAAAAACAGCCTCTGAAATTAAACCGCTCTCTTTTCGTTTTAAAGGAGTCTTGCATTTCTTTTAATGATATAAGTGGTGTATAATTATTTAAGCTTAAATAAAGTTGTTTTACCTGAAGAAAACGGCTGCAGGTCGCCTATAATCCCAAAACCAATGTTCTTTGTTGTTGTTTGGTGGAATCCTGTCATCTGATTGGTTGGAGGCAGATTAGTTTGAGGGTCTGCTGTATAGCTGCGTGCCATATGAGGAGTGAGTGAGCGAGGGAGGGAAGGAGGAGGAAATACTTTCTCTTCACTCTTTACTCACTTTGTCACTTTGGGATGGACTTTCAGATGAGGTGAGGTGACGTTAAATAACAATTCAGGATTACTGGAAACATTAGCGTTTCTTTGTGATTGGTTATATACAGATGGTTTTTTTTGTCAAAATATAGCATCATAATGATTATTTAGTTATAATTCTTTACTTCCTATCAGGTTACTATGAATTATGCAATATCTGTAATTCATTAATTAACATTTTACATGAGTTGACTGTCTTTGAGGTAAAGTGCTCACTTGATTTCGAGGATTTCTGCTTATTCTCCTTACTGTTCGTGTCTCTGTTGTAGATGAACTGTGAGCAGCCAGCTGGTGGCTGAGGCTTAGAGAGCGGCTGGCATCACAAAGACGCACATTTTCAGCCTGGCTCCGTGAACCTGCACACTTGTTTTTCTTTTGCTCTGTTTTGTTGTCATATTGTGGGGAAAGAAATATGCCTGGGTGAGAATCCCGACCCGTTCATGTGCAGTAAATCAGCTTTCGTCAGGGCGGAGCTAGTCATGGAAACCCCGGCGTGGCTGGAATGTTTTACTCGCTCGAGGCGAAAACACGGGCGGCCACGCCTTTTTCGCCTCTTGACACCTTTCCGGCAAGTCCGCTGTTACCCCGAGACAGCACCGCCTCAAAGGCAATGTATGTACGGACCGGGGCGAGAATTTCTCCAAACTTTAGGAGCTGCACTTCCAGTTTCCACTCTTAAAAACCTCTCCTGTGTATGTTTATGTTGCTCCCTGATTCCTGTTTTTCCCTCTCATTCTGATCCAAGCCTACGATGAGCAACATGACCTCAGATTCTGACTCACAGCATCTTCTGCTCTCTTTCTCTGCAGTCCCTCGCATCAACGGTCACTCTAAATCCGAGCGCACCGCCAGGGACTCGGCCATGGGTTACGACAGCGCCTCGGTAATGAGCAGCGAGCTGGATTCCAGCTCATTTGTTGACAGCGAGGAGGATGAGGATGCCAGCAGGTAACGTGCCACCTCACATCATAAGATGTGCTTCTAAGCCCCTCAAACACTGAAAGAAACGTGTGGGGGGAGATAACGATGCACGCAAGTCATGGTGGGTCACATATGGTTCTGTTAAAATGGTCAAAATTTCAGATATCAAACAAATGTTACTATCAGATGAAGAAACACTCAATAAATGCTTTTTAAAAAATAATTTAAGGTATCAAAGGGAAAAAAGCCAACCAAACTGACCCTTTCAACCCTAATCCCTTCACTAGCTTGATCAAACATTTAAAAACAACTTTAATTTGTTCAGTCAATAACAGCCATTGTAAAATAAATAATAAAGAAATTGAAACTGACTAAAGCAATAGGTTGACCACCTTGGTCAAACATGAAAAAATAAACTGCAACCAACATATAATGTGAAATAAATAGTAAAGCATAGAATTATACTGAATAGATCTGCCTTTATTGATCGAGCTCATTCTCACCAATACCCAAAGATTTTTTTCAATATCAGGACCAATACAGATGTAAATATTCAATCGGTTTGTCTCTACTGATGGATTATTTTACAAGCAGTTACAGTCCAAGTTTATTGTTTTTCTGTGGCTGCCTGCAAAGAAAACATTACATTTCTCCACTCAGCCTTGACTCTCTCACGTATTTAATTATCAATGTCGATTGAAGTTGGCTCCCAAAAGAATAACAGCTGAAGCGGTCTTAGGTCAGCTTGCTTTCATCAACTTGGCTTTTTAATCGGCTACATCTCATTTTCCTTCTCGTTCTGTTTCTGAAACGCCATCTTCCCTCTTTGTGTTTCAGGCTCAGCAGCTCCACAGAACAAAGTTCTTCTTCGCAGCTCATGCGTAGACACAAGCGGCGCAGACGGAGACACAAAATGGCCAAGATAGACCGGGTACGCACTTCTAAGCCCCGTCACCGCCAGAGCACAAATGAACACTGACGCCGAGCAGCAGAAAGCGATGAGAGAGCTGATTGATATGGACTCCGTGTCACTTTTTATTTACCTCTTTCTCTCTTTTTAGTCTTCATCTTTCAGCAGTATCACTGACTCCACCATGAGCCTCAACATCATCACCGTCACACTCAACATGGGTAAATGAGATTTGCACTTTGCCTTTTTGTTTTTTTCTTTATTTCTTACTCCTTACACTTCTTTTCTTTGCTTTTTGACAGAGAAATACAACTTCCTGGGCATCAGTATTGTAGGTCAGAGTAACGACCGGGGAGATGGCGGCATTTACATCGGCTCCATCATGAAGGGAGGAGCCGTGGCTGCTGACGGCAGAATAGAACCAGGAGACATGCTCCTGCAGGTACACCTCCACTTTTACAAATCCTTTGTGATGAATTAAAAAAAACATGATAAGTATCTGTCTTCTTCATGTACACCAATGACTCTTTAGCTGCCACAGTTAATGCGTCACAGATGAGACGAAAAGGCATGAATGTGTCTACGTCTGTGGTTTTTAAAGCATATCGATAACCACATCTTATTCATTTCCGTAGCAAGGCTTTTATGTTGCAGTTTTCCTTTGTGCGGTTGCCGTCTTGTGATCTCTGTACGTCAAGAGTTTTGTTGTTACGCATCGTCTGAAGCACGTGAAGGCTGATTGTATTTTCTGTGATCGCTGCATTTTATGTACAGTTTAGGATTTGTATGAATCTGAAGGCCTTAAAGGTCTTAACACACCATCGCAAACAAAAACATCCAAGCTTCCTCTCTCACCAAAACGTTCAAAATGATGTCTAGGTCCTAAAAAGCTGCACAGTGAAACCTGACCTTAATGTTTTGTATGTGAACCAGGTAAATGATGTAAACTTTGAGAACATGAGCAACGATGACGCAGTGAGGATCCTGAGAGAAATCGTTTCTAAGACTGGGTAAGAGCATCGAACTCGCTCAGTTACTGTTGGAGAACAGCATCGATTCGTACAAAACTTTCTGTTTGTGCTTTGAAAAAATATTAAATGCTTCAGTTTTATTAAAAAGTTGGATTTATTTTACTACAAAATCATTTTTAAAAGATTGTTGAGGCATCCCTTACATCTTTAGGCTGCATACATGCAATCCATATTTACTGTCGCCCTCGTTAAGATTTGCTAAAAAAAACAAAAACTGGAAGTGGTTTAATATAATCTTGTCTTTCCTATTTTTAAAATTAGAGAACAGAAGTACATCTGTGTCAGATCTTATAAATACTGACTAAAGGTTCATTGTTCAACAAAAAAAGTAAAATATAAATATTTTAAAAAAGCTTTAGTTATGGTTAGTTTATAGGAATTGCTCTGGGTTTTTTCTAAATGTTACAGTTGACTTTTCCCACAAATGCACTAAAATTAAACCGTGGATTTTTTTCTAAATATTTCAGTGTGAAATTATGCTGCAGCAGTTAAAGATTCCCTTATTTTAATTTTTTTGGCACATCTTTCACACAGATTTGAATAAATATGAAGGCAGATGTTAGTTTATGACCCATCAGGGTTTCCATAGCAACACCCAAACCTGCTAATGTTTAATATTCATATACAGCGGCATCACCGATTTGTAATAAACTATTTTTCAGCTTATTATTATTTAAATGTAATTAAATACTATTTAATAAATTTGATAATCTGTACGTAAAGAGGAACAACAATTTTAATTAATAACATTTTCATACTTTGTCTTTTATTTTTTAATATGCCTCTCCACTCTTTTCAGTTTATACCTTATATTTGCAGATGTCTGTGTTTTTACCCTTTACTTATTTTTAAATTCTTCCTTTTTAGCCCTATTAGTCTCACTGTTGCCAAATGTTGGGATCCGTCTCCACGGAGTTACTTCACCATCCCTCGTGGTAAGATCTTCCTCCGTCACGTATGGAGAGATGACGCTCGCAAAAAGTATTCACACCCCTTGAACTTGGTCACATCACTACCACAAACGTCAGAGTAATTCATTGTGTTTAGCGAAAACACAAAGTAATGCGTAACAGAAAAGTGTTCTGTGAATTTGTATGCGTCCCCGTGAATCCGCACTCAACCACCGTTGCTGCAATTACACTTACCGTGCTTACGCGTTTAGACTTCTCTGTTAAAAGAAAAGCGTAGCCGCAGCATGATGCTGCAACTTCCACTTTTCAGTAGAGTCTGCTCAGAATGACATGCAGCGTTAGTTTTCTGAAAGTTTGCATGAAACTTCCGTTTTCTTCTCAATTAATTGTCGTTTACTGCATCTTTACATGGCCTGTGGCTTCAACCAGAACCTCCTCTGGCTTCTTTAAAACAGTGGCTTTCTGGTTGCCTCGCTTGCATGATCATCCTTTTGTTTTAAAGATTTTTTTGGCTCTCGTGGCCTTTATTTGATAGTTAATTGACAGGAATATGGGTAACGAGACATGCGGCAAAGGTCGCCAGGCCAGGAATCGAACCTGCGACAGCCACGTCAAGGACTCAGGCCTCCATATGTGGGTTGTGCTGAACCCCTGCGCCACCACAGCACACCGCGTAGTCATCCTTTTGTTTGTCGTCAGATTAAACACGGATGATCTTAACAGATGAATGTACTAATTAGGTGACTTTTGATTTTACTTAGAGGCAAGGACCTAAATAAAATCCACAAATTTTTCTTTTACATCACAATTATCCTGTTTTATGATGGTCTATCACATAAAATCCCAAGAAAAGGCACTTAAATTTGTGGTTGTAATGAGATAAAGTTAAACAAGGGTGTAAATATTTTTGCAAAGTAAAATGTTGAGTTAGTTACCTGATCATTTTTGTTTAATACACTCAGCGGAGCCAGTGAGACCCATCGACCCTGCAGCCTGGATTTCTCACACCACAGCGCTGACGGGACCTTATCCACATTACGGTAAAGACAGCCAGAGTCTTCTTTATGAAAACACTTTGAGTAATAATTCAGATTCTGATAAACATATATATATATCTTCCCCATTCTTTCTCTACCTCAGAATTTGATGACCTGCCTCTGTCGGTTGGTAAAACAGACATGGCAACCATTGTGAAGGTGATGCAGCTGCCTGACTCTGGCCTGGAGATACGCGACAGGATGTGGCTGAAGATCACCATCGCCAATGCCGTCATAGGTGAGATGAGCAGAGCAAAACGTTAGAAGCACACACATTCTGTGGTTTTAAAGCCAATTTACTGTAAGTCGCACAGAACTGAACAGAAACTAAAAAAGATATTCACTACACACAATGTTGTGAGCTGTGATGGTATCAAAATTACTAGTGCTTGCACATTGTAGTCTCTGGGGTCACTTTGTTGTGTCAGCAGCATTTCCAGCGTGTGTGTCGCAGCTGGAGCCACCATGTCTGCGTGTTTCTGTGTGTGTGTTGCTGCGTTTAGGTGCTGATGTGGTGGACTGGCTTTACTCCAGAGTGGAGGGCTTCAAGGACCGGCGAGATGCAAGGAAGTACGCGAGCAGTCTGCTGAAACATGGCTACCTGAGACACACTGTCAACAAAATCACCTTCTCTGAACAGTGCTACTACACATTTGGGGACCTCTGCCAAAGTATAGACGCCTGTTCCTTTATAATTGAGCCCCTGTGTTACTTCTTTATGCTTATTTGATCCTTCTGTCCTGCTTTAAGACATGGCGTCACTCAATCTGAATGAGGGATCCAGTGGCGGAGGCTCTGAGCAGGACACGTTGGCGCCGCTACCTCCCACCACCAACCCCTGGCCTCTTGGCGGGCAGCCGTTCCCTTACCCTCCGTTTCCGTCGGCGCCCCCCTGCTTCCCGCCGGGATACTCCGACCCGTGCCACAGTTTCCACAGCGGGAGCGCCGGCAGCCAGAACAGTGAGGGTGAGCAGCGACGATGGCGCAAGACGGGCCCCCTCGGTTTTCCATCACCAAATCATTAATTAATGTAATCTGACTCAAACTGTCTGTGTCACATGACGTCCGTGTTAGCAAGCGTGTGACTCATGCTTAACGCTAGCCATTCTGGCCCTTTGCTTTTGGATTGCCTTCTCCACCGTTCAGTCTGTGTTTTCTAAAACGCGTCCTGTTGTCGTCAAGGTCAGTCATGAGCGCGTTGAGTCACGCAGCGGACAGCTCTGCAGTACTGGGTGTGTACAAAACGCTAAAAGACATCTGATCAGCCGTGTGATCCGGAATCACAAGCAAATCCCATCTGTTTCTCCATGAGTTCTCAGATGATCTTTTGTCTAAATGTGCTGGTGATGCATGATTTTTTATTTTTTTATTTTGCATTGTAAGAGCGCAAAGAGCCTGAAGGATTTGGGGGGGAGTTGGAGTGGGAATATTAAACTGATCAATTCAGCTGAGCTATCGGTTTGTTTTTCATCATTGTGAGTGATTCATCTAAGCATGGCCATATCTTGCTTTCAGCCATTCTTTTCACCAGTCTTTGCAAGAACAGAGAAAACAAACTTAAGAGAAAGGAGGGGTTGCCGCCACGCTGCAAAAACACAAAAACCTACCAAATAAATTTGGTCTAGTTTCTAGAGCAAATATTTGGTACATTTGAAATAAGACAAATTTAACTCACAATTAACTTTTGAGTGAGATATAGGAGCTTGTTTTTAAATCAGAAATAGCATAATATTGATGGGGAAAGTGACAGATTATTTCACTTCACTAACAAGCCGTTATTCCCTTGTTATAAGTGAAATAATCTGCTAGTGGAGCTAATGCTTTTTTATGAATATTAAGGAATTATTTACTTAAAATAAGCTCCTACAACTTGCTAAAAAGTGTTAGTTTTGTCTTATTTGCACTAGAAACCAGACCAAAAATACTTGGTAATATTTTGTGTTTTTTTGCATTGTATTTATGCTAGAACATAATTTGTTTAGTCATATGCATGTTTGCTTTTATTGGATTATAAGACATGATTTATTCAGGTGGACAGGTCAGGAAAGCAGCAGGAAGTGGAGTTAGTTGAAAGGCAGTGGAGCAGGTTTAGGATGGGGACATCTGGCCGGTGAGGTGTGTGTAATCCTGTTGTTCCCTCTGTTTCTGCTGGGCTACGGTAGACTGAAGGAGGAGGTAGTCCCAGGACACTGGGGGAACTGGTAAGCCTGCTAACCCCCTCTCCTCCCCCTCTTCTCACTCACCATCCAGTCTCGCTCTCCCTCTGTCCTCTCATCTTTTTCTCCCACACTCAGCATTCTCCACCTACCATACCACAGCTTTAAGGTTTTCTCCTTCTTCTCTTCTCCCCCCATCCTTTGCCAGCTCCGTGATTTTTTTTCTGTTCCTGTGTATCCTTTGTGTGACTCTCCTGACAGCCGATTTCTCCCTCTCTGCACCTTTGGGCATGCGTTTGTTCTGTGTGCTGGGAGGTGCATGATGCAGGATGATCAATCTTGAGGCTTGTGCTGCTAGGGGACAATCATGCACCACTTTACCCAGTACTGTTGGGCTCATTGCAGAAGTTGAAATGTTGTTTTTGCAACGTGTGGTACACCTCCATCAGTGTAAGCAGCACAGCTAAAACCGCCTTTTTGAGGTAAATTTGATGATCTATGTAGTAAGTTACTGAAACGAGTTGTGCTTTTTCTGATGCTGGTGTGTCACGTTTGTATGTGCAGTGCCTTGCAGACATATTCAAGCCACTTGACCCTTTTCATGGAGCATTACAACCACAAATATTATCGGATTTATTGAGATTTTATCTTATAAATCAACATAGTAGGTTTTTAGACACATTTACATCTGAATGTCTCTACCAGCTTCATGGAGACTACTTTTTTTTTTTCTGAAACTGGCTGCAGATTTTTAATTGAATTGTGGGGTACAGACTTTGACTAGGCCATTCAAACACATAAAAATGCTTAGATTACATCATTCTTTTGTAGCTTTGGGTGTGTGTTTGGGTTGTCTCATGTTTTTTGTTCACCCTGTAACATGTTTTTACCCTGCATCCATCTACCCACATAATCGGATCCCCATCCTTCCCTCGTCCCCCACAGCATTATGCTGCCACAACCGAGTTTCACTGTGGGTATGGAGATGTGCATATAGCATTTACTTGTTGGCCAAAACATAAATTTTTCCATTCCATGTGCCGCAAATGGCTCTTAAATCATTTGTAGTAAAAAAGTAATACTAATGTGTTTGAGTAAAGATATGATTATGATTTTTGATGGAATAATTTCACTGTATGGCCACAAAAGACGATTCCAAATCAACCGGTAATATTTTTTTTATGTCATTTTGTTTTTAAAAACTATTTGTTCTTTCAGAATCAGCTTTGTAGTCCAAGGCTGTGAGCCCAAAGAAAACGGACTTTGATTTCCACCGATCACAGTGTAAACACATTCGGTATAAATATATACATTTTAGAGGAAATAAAGGATTTTTTAAATAGCATTTTCTACAAATATAGAAAAAGACAATCTATAAATCCACTTTATTGCAAAAATCTGTCGTCTGATGATGGTTTTTTCAAAGCTAGAACACATTTTCTATTGTAATCTATTAAAATTAAAGCTCATGTAACATTTGTCGCCCAAAAAAAGTTTTATTTAGTTGCATTGAAATTCAAAATGGCTCTTTGTTTGGAAGAAAATTCCAAAACTACTTAATTTCTTAAAAATTGATTAAGTTTTCTGGTTGCAATGTAACAATTTGTTAAAAAGAATAAAAAATTCAAGTGGTATGAATGTTTTTCCAAAGCGCTGCTTTCACTGTGAATGTTTCCGTGTCTTTAGAAACAACAGCTGCAGGATGATTGTAGTTGTGGTGGATCTTTAAGCTCAAACCTTTGACTTAATCATGTTTGCTCTTGACTGGTGACTCTTTCCTAGATAGCCTTATAAAATGTCACATCTTAAACAATAAGCTTTAATATATATTATCCGGTTTAGAGTAACAGCTGACAAAGTCTCCTCTAAGCTGTTGTTTAATGTGTGACCTTTTGCTATTTTCCTGCAATCAGTTTCTGGTTCTGAGTCAGCTCCATCTGATCTGCTGCAGCTGCCACTCAGTGTGTTTTGGGCTGTTTTCTGCAAATGCCGCAAAAGGCCCGCTTGAAACATCTTTTCTTCTTCTTTTGTTTTTGTCAACAGGAAGTCGAAGCAGTGGATCGAACCCCAGCGCAGGCAAAGACAGACGCTCCCCGCAGGAGAAGGCTCAGAGGACGACGTGCTGCGAGCCGGAGCCGGGCGTCCGCGGAGCGAGGCGGGGCGACCGCTCCGCCAGCCAGACGAGCCACCACAGCCACGCCAGGTCGAGCCTGAGCCACAGCCACTCGCACAGGAGCCACTCGCTGTCCCAGAGCAACCACCCCTCCTTCGGCTACAGCCACACCCCCTTCACCCAGGCGGGGCCGGGCTCCTGCGCGCAGAGCGAGCGGAGCCATGCCTCCTCCTACGGCCCCCCAGGCTTGCCTCCCCCTTACTGTCTAGCTCGCCTCGCCCCCAAACCCTCAGTGAGCAGCAGCACGCCCCCCGGAGCGCCGCCGGGGAGAGAGCTGGCGTCCGTTCCCCCAGAGCTCACCGCCAGCCGCCAGTCGTTCCAGCACGCCATGGGCAACCCCTGTGAGTTCTTTGTGGACATCATGTGACAGGACAGTGCCTTCAAAAACAAAACAAAACCACAGTGAGCACAAACAAGCCTCCCTGAACTCACTTGCGTGTTTTTCTTTTTTCTCCTCAGTCGTTTGAGCTCCCTTAAAGCTGCGGTATGTAACTTTTATTAAAAAATGATTTTTTTCTTTTTATTATTTTCTAAAACTGTCACTATATCATGACAGTACAGGTTGAGACAGACAAAATATGAAATATTCAACTTCCTCTACCCTTTCCCTGCAGAAATACACAGTTTGGTCAGAAACAACCAATCACAGCCAGGAGGAGGGTCTTATCGCTGCCAATCATGCTCATGTACCTACTTCTCACACTGTCCTCCTTACTATCTGCTAAGCTACATCTTCTCCCAGATAGCAGAACCGGTCATGAGTATTTAGTTTAATTAGCAAAATCAATATACAGATGAAAAAATTAAAGGCACCAACAAATCGGCCCAGGTTTCCTTTATTTTGGGATCGGCTGAATGTGAAGCCGATCTCATCTACCTCGTCAAACGTCTTAAAAATGAACCGCTGAGGCTTGACTGAGACCCACCAGCTCATGTCTGCATGTTTGCAGATACCAATAGTGCCTCTACTGTTACCAACTCACTGGCTTTCTTGCTAAATTTATCAACATTTCAGACCAAAATTAGAATCAGCAGATCAGGCTTTTTAAAGATCATAACCAGAAAACTGTAATCGGTGCAGGAAGAGGCAAAAACCATATGGGATTATATAAAGTCACCACCTAAATATTATAGAGAAAAATATAATCCAAGAATACAATGTCTCATCAGTCGTTCATAAATTTACTAAATACATACAATCATATTGAAAAAATAAAAACATCTGCAAAGCAATAATGAAAATTTTAAAATATGTAATAATAAAAAAAGTTACACAATTCAGTACAGTTTTAAATAACGTTTAAACTCTCAAAGGTTTTTTATAGATTGCTAAGGCTAGTTAGCATGACCACCAATGATAGTGGATAAAAAGTTTTCCTTTAGCTGTAAGTTTTTTTGAGCAGCACATGGCCAGGCATGATTGACAGCACTAAGACCTTCCTCCTAGTTCTGATTGGTTGTTTTTGGCATTTCTTTAGACAGCAATAGTAACACTAGGAGGAGGTAGAGGTCTCATATTAGCCTGTCACAACATGGTGAGAGTTTTAGTAAATGTATAAAAAACAGATTTATTTTTTAATTAAAGTTATGTACTGCAGCTCTACGTTCAGAATGTAGATACCACCCGGGCCCCTCCGCGGCCCCTCAGCTTCCCAATGTCCACAGAAAGGATTACGGGCTGCGTTAGCACAAAGGAAGGATTCTTCTAGCTCACAAGCACAGGTGCTCCACCTGAACCCCTCCAGCCCCTGCGCCCTTTTTTTACGGACATGTACAGTTTGTGAAACGTTAGTGCTGTTCGGTGTGGTGACGTCTTCGAAGCTGCCACGCAGACATTCTGGGGTAAAACCTCAGACATCGTCTGTTCAGCGAGACCTTTACCTTGGCTGGAACTGGATCTCAATCCCCCAGACCCAGACCCAAAACTCTGGACTTAAGTCTGTCTGTGTCCAAACCTCCACCGTTTCCGGGGCTTCTTCGCCAGCAGCTTGCCTGAGCTCCGACTTGCCAACACTAACCGTGATCTGTGGACCCAACAACCGGCTGCCAGTTTGACCAAGGCTGCATCGTGCATGTCTGAACTGCTTTAAAGAAATTTTAGGAATTCATTTTGTTTGAAGTATTAACTAAAGTGGAGGGAAAGAGGTTCCCTCTTGTTCTAAAGGATGAATCCGTACACTGGAAGATTTTGTGATGTTATTTATGTGGTTATGTTGCGTTGATGATGTTGTCACAGTTTGTCTCCTCTAAGCTTCCTGACAGACAATCAGACATCAACCTTTGTGAATCAGAGGCTACTTTCCGCTTTCTCAGCCATTTTCTGTCAAACATGCAATAGATGTCAAAAGTCTACACACCCCTGTAACTGCAAAAGGTTCTAAATAAACCATTTTTAGAACCTTTCCCACCTTTGATGTAAAAATATTTTCTCTATTATTCACCTGGAAAACAAATAAATCTGTCAGAAGGTAAAATATACAAAAGATAAATGCGGCACTAACCTGGTTGCATAAGTTTCTACAACATTAAATGAATGCTTTTGATTCAGCCTTCTTGAGTTTATATCTGACAAGAATTAGAGAATTTCATGAACGTCAAATCAATTTCAGCTGTGCCAGAAGGATTTTCCTCACATTTGCATCATTTAGCTAAAGCAGAAGCTTGAAGAGAGAATAACAAAAGATCTTAACAATGTCACTGTACAGAGGTACTTTTTCAGAAGAAAAGTACCAAAAAATAACAGCATTATATTTACATAAACATAAATCAGTAGTTAGAGAAAATATATAACACTCAAACTGGATGTTTGTTTTATTATATGACAAGAGTTTTATGTGGTCTAGCAACAACATGAATTAAATCTCCAAAGATCCTGTGTAACAATGACATATGATTGGATGAAACCAAACAAACTCTCGCAAAATGCAAATTACAATGAAACCCACAACACTCCCCAAACAGGAAACTGTAAAAAAAACAAAACAAAAAAACATTAAGGTGGAAAAAGTTCTGAAATAATTGATGAAATTGTCACGAAATCCTTCCGTTTCACCAAGAGTGTGTGGACGTTTTACATCCACTGCGTCGTTATTCCCATCAGATGAGACAACCTGGACATTTCCAACACTTTGATTTAAGCACAGTAACATCAGCAGAAATGTTAGCACAACTATCCAACTGCCAAACCAGCCTGCTGTTGCAGCGTCGTAAAAAGTCTGAAAGAAGCCGACGCCTCGCATTGTGTGGTGGATCGTTCTTTCTTATGTCAGAGCTCGTTATGTTGCCAATTTTCTGTTTGTGATTACCATCAGTTTCTTCTCATTTCACATGAGTTTAAAGTGACTTCAAGGGGAATCCTGGCCAACAGAATAACCAATCCCCTTGCAAAACAACGGCAAACCCCTGTTGCATCTACTTAAAGAATATCTACAACAGGGAAATAACACTCTAGTTTTATGAGCACTTTTTCATTTTGTCTCTCCCTTTAAGTATGAAACACTGTTTGCAATCAAAGCTTTCTCTTTCATTTTGTTTCGTTACAAAAGGAAAAATAAAATGTACATAGAAATTTATTATATATAAGAATTAAAAATATATCTGTTCAACTTTTTGTCTTTATTGTCGGACATTGAACTGAAACGTCCTTTTCTAATCTTGCACATGATAAATCACTGGAATCATACAAACACACACTGTGCTTAGCCAGGGTTGCCCAGTTGTTGACACCCCAATTAATTGGTCACAGATGAAGAAAGAAAATTTCCTCAGCAAAATTAAATTATTTTTATTCAATATTTGAATAAGTTTAGGGCAAATTCAAAACCCTGATTGATCATCAGAAAGTTTTGTTTAATAATTTAAAAGTTTTTCAGTAATTAAGTGAAGCATTCCTTCACTGCTTGTGTGTATCTAAGGGTTACGCAGGAGGAGGAAATCTCGGCGATCCATCCCTCTAACACTTTCCAGCTCATTCTGGAGCGAGAAAAGGAAAGAGCAAAGAAAACCTCTATTCCAAACTCCTCCCATAACAGAGCTCCTAAATACTATTAGCTCAGCCTCACTTAGTGGAACCCAATGCCAGCAGTTTGGTATTCAAGATCTAGATCAACTTCAGCTATTAGTGAAGTGAAAAACAGAACCAAAAAGCTGCAGGTAAGGCACCAATCTGTTTCCTGCTGCAACCTGAATGTGCAGTTAAGCTGTATTTTACGCTGGGTTA